>JAVGWX010000019.1:10095695-10228195 GCA_036924085.1 Ariolimax columbianus | reverse complement strand
CTCTTCAATCCCTTCTCCTTAGCCAGTCTGCCGTGCTGCAGCCTGTTATCCAGGATCACCGCGTGGAGGTGTAGAAGGGTCTTGGCAGCTTTGGCTCGCTGGCCCTGACACTAGCAGTCAGCTATGAGTCGCTGACCACTGCATCTTGATCTCCGGACTCGGATTTGGAAACTGTTTCCTCACAACCAGTCTTTGTCCCCATTCACTGCCTGCATTCTGCGATGAAGGTCAACTGGTCGACATCCTTCAGCTGTTAGAAACAAAATACCACTCGCTTATCAACTCTGGACGGATTCCGTATCACACCCGCCATGTTTTCAACGCTTTGCTGTGGAAATTATGAGTCGGAGGATAATACAATTTTGCAAACTTGACGGTTGGTATGTGCTGTTCACATCAGAAATGACGTCATCATCCGCATCGTACATATGTTTACTTGGTGCAGTTAGGTCCAGTTTCATTGAACACGCCTCGTGTGTGTATATATATATATATATATATATATATATATATATATATCAGGTCAGGTCAGGTCATCCCGTAACCGGTGAGGTCGTTGGGGCACACATGAAGACATCCTCACAACTCCACGCCATCCCTCTCTGTCAGATGCTGCTGCCTGTGACTCTTCTGGTCGGAGACTGGTCCATTCTTTTATGTTGTCCTCCCATCTCTTTTTGGGCCGGCCTCTTCGTCGTCTGCCATCCACCTTCCCGTGGAGGATTGTGTTTGCAAGACCATTTGATCTCGAAATGTGACCGTACCAAGTGAGTTTCCTTCTTTTGACAGTTGCCAAGAGATCTTCGAAAGGCCCTATTGCTGTTGTAATTCTATCTCGTATTTCCTCGTTTGTAACTCGATCTTTGTACGTGACGTTTAAAAGTTTTCGGAAACATCCCATCTACATATATATAATATTTGTTTATTTCATGTCTAAATATTGTGCATCAGTTGAAGTGAGCTAAACTGCGCAAACTGTGTCTGGTAAAAGTGTGGTTGGTATGCGATATATTGTACATTAAGTGGAGAGCATTTCCCTTTAGCCGAACAATAAAAAGTGTCCTCGAACCTAGTCAACTTTGAGAAAAGTCAACGCAGGCCACAAGTTTGTATACATCCTCATGTATCTGTTATTGTCTTGCTTATTTTCTGTAGAAGAGAAAACGAGAGAAGGAGAAAAATAGAGAGACAATGTGTTAGATAATTCAATGTGTGTGGTTACTGCGTTAATATGGTACTCAACAGACAAATATAGAACATACACGCGGTTTAAAAAAACACAAAATGTAAAGCAGTTAATGGCAGCAGTGAAACCACGAAACAAAACACAATTAAACGAGAAAGAATGGGCTGTTGAGAAAAGATTACGCACATGAGGAGAGCTAGAAAATTGAATATCGCGTGCGCCAATAATGAGAGAAACGCACTTTCTGTGTAACGTGTTATTCTTGCATGCAACCGGCGTTTTGATCTGTCGCGTAGTAAATCGCCACACAAGACGAAACAATGTTAGTAACTGCTTTCGTATTGTTCTGTTGCGTGTTAATCGTGTGTGCGCAGTGCGTCTTTTGTATGCACCACTCCTGTTGTTTGAAAACAAAAACTGGACCGAAATTCGCGGGAAAGCGAGTCATCCTGCTTTGGTTACTTAATTTAAACTTAAAAAAAACCCAAAAAAAACACGTTTATTTTTCGTTTGTTTCCTCAATTGTTGCCGTCATATAGACTGATGCTTTCTCTGAAGTCACCGTGAAATGTGCAGGCTAGGTTTTTCACTCAGTTATTTAAAACAGCTAGGTCCTTTCTGTGGTTCGATCCTGCAACTTTCTGACTAGGCGGTTGCACTAACCGACCGGCTACCCGCTAATCAACGGTCGCTTCACACTATGCAAGAAATAAAGCTGAACCCAAGAGATACACAACAATCCAATGGCTACAATATATTATCTTTAACTTTCCGTATCCTAGGCACCACGCCAGACAATACGTTTCCAATGTTCATCCATGTGCAATGCCTTGTCATTCCCCTCAACATGTCATCTATATTTTATGGAGGTTTGGGCAGATCATCAGATGGCTTGGGCCTTGTGTTGTCCCACAGTCGCACGTCTCATTATACTTGTATCCGTCATCCCTTTAAGTTCTTCCTACATCGTGATAACCAGTTCGAAGTCTGTTTAGTGACTTGCATTAGGTAATGTTTAGTGACTTGCATAAGGTAATGTTTAGTGACTTGCATAAGGTAATGTTTAGTGACTTGCATAAGGTAATGTTTAGTGACTTGCATAAGGTAATGTTTAGTGACTTGCATAAGGTAATGTTTAGGGACTTGCATAAAGTAATGTTCAGTGACTTGCATTAGGTAATGTTTAGTGACTTGCATAAGGTAATGTTTAGTGACTTGCATAAGGTAATGTTTAGTGACTTGCATAAGGTAATGTTTAGTGACTTGCATAAGGTAATTTTTAGTGACTTGCATTAGGTAATGTTTAGTGACTTGCATAAGGTAATGTTTAGTGACTTGCATAAGGTAATGTTTAGTGACTTGCATAATGTAATGTTTAGTGACTTGCATAAGGTAATGTTTAGTGACTTGCATAAGGTAATGTTTAGTGACTTGCATAAGGTAATGTTTAGTGACTTGCATAAGGTAATGTTTAGTGACTTGCATTAGGTAATGTTTAGTGACTTGCATAAGGTAATGTTTAGTGACTTGCATAAGTTAATGTTTAGTGACTTGCATAAGGTAATGTTTAGTGACTTGCATTAGGTAATGTTTAGTGACTTGCATAAGGTAATGTTTAGTGACTTGCATAAGGTAATGTTTAGTGACTTGCATTAGGTAATGTTTAGTGACTTGCATAAAGTAATGTTTAGTGACTTGCATTAGGTAATGTTTAGTGACTTGTATAAGGTAATGTTTAGTGACTTGCATAAGGTAATGTTTAGTGACTTGCATAAGGTAATGTTTAGTGACTCGCATAAGGTAATGTTTAGTGACTTGCATAAGGTAATATTTAGTGACTCGCATAAGGTAATGTTTAGTGACTTGCATAAGATAATGTTTAGTGACTTGCATAAAGTAATGTTTAGTGACTTGCATAAGGTAATGTTGAGTGACTTGCATAAGGTAAGTGGTGTTCAGACGTAGGTTTCTCCCACAGTTCGATCCAGGGAACCTGCGTCAGTTCATTCCATTTTTCGATGCGCCGTTTCCCGGGACTAGTTTGTAGTGACTGTACCGACTGCAAGAAATCGCGTCTAGATATCAGTCTCGTGCACTGCACCTGGTGTTCAAGCATAGGATGCATTTGGTACTTTGCCTGTTTCTGTCTTCCAATTTCTCATGCGACGCTTATTCGTGTCTCTGGGTGCTATGTTGATTATGGGGTATATTTTTTTAGTTGTAGTAGGTTGTGGGCGTCTTGTAACTATCCGGCTAGTCTCAGTTATTGCTGTATAAATAAGTTTGACATGTGCTGAGTTTTCTTAATGTCTTGAAATATATTCTACACAAGGGGGATAGTTCTCACCATATTTCTGATGCCATCATTTCTCATACTACCAGTACTTGCGTCTTAATTCATCCTAAACAAAAGAAACACATATTTTTAGAATTTGAGGTAATGACGTCACATAAAAGTTATTTTTTTTTTACTTTTGTCAAACATTCTGCGAGATTAGACGAGTATTTCTTCTTCTGCTGCCCCATATTCCTGTCTTAGCAATGTATTTCTTGAATCTCTCAACATTGGTCCATGATAAGGAGAGCATGATCCAATTTCTACAACAGCATGGCCCGATTCGTTCTGTCAGACGATTATTAACAACCATGGTATCTAACCCTTCACCTAACCATAACCCTAATCCTAGCCCTAACCATAATTCTAATAATAACCTTAACACTTCGGAAAACTAAATATAACCATCTCTTCTACACTTCTGTCTTGATCTAAGTTTTTACTTATTTATTTGAAATAAAATTAAATCGACCAGTCCTCCCCTTAACCCAAAATGGAATGTCCCGTGACGTACGTTGGGAACCCAGAGAATTCTGTTTGGGGTGAATTAAGACGCAATTACCATGCTATCTCTCCTGTTGATACCATTGACTTTTCTTAGACTTTTTATTTCATAATTATTCCTCTCCTGTGCTTTGGGTAAGGAGTAAGTTTGACATTAGTAACACAAAGTTGGTATGGAATGCATATGCATGTTATGCAGAAAGTGTAGAACAGTAAATGTCACCATGAGATACACAATAATGTTCGTCCATCACATGTGATAAAGATCACTCTCCTTGTTAAGCCGTTTCGGCATTTCTCTTGCTGTGTCCGCTGGGTGACTTGCGCGGTGATTTGGATTAAAGTGAATAATAAACTGCTCCTTTTGTCAACCTCACTCTCTGGTCCTGAGCTACATTTAGTCAGTGGCAAGCTTTCTATCGAGACTGGAGATAGTACAGGATACAGATTTTTCCTCAGGGTCTACTCCCGAAGCCTTTTCTGTAAACAGGTATCCAACAAGGCAGCGGAGGAGATGAGATCTATCGTTGTGTTTCGTGCCTTTTCCATAACCGTAAGAGGTCGTATGGACATCTCTCCAGAGCCGTATTCTAATGCATTATAGTCATGTGTCTAAATTTCAGTCACACCAAAACCGATGGTGTTACAGCTAGGGCGAAGGGCCCGAATTTCGTGAAGTTCAGCAGCGTGAACTAGTTCGTGAAATACGAAACAGGTTTAAGCGTAGTGCTAATTCATATAGCCGATGTCCAGACCATAATAATCGGAAGGAAGAAAACACAGAAGAACTAACGAATTAAACAGTCTAAATGGAAAACAAAAATACGTTTCCGTGAACACAAGTTTAAGTCGTCGACTAGTGGGGATTCCAGCCAAATCCGTGGTCAGGCGATATCCATAATGAACTAAAACACCAGTACAATGTAGACCCGCAGGCGGTAGAGCGCCATCTTTGCTGTTTTACAACAATTCAGAACTAAATGACAATAATTCAGGGCTGACTAACACATTAATTGAGGGCTAGATGCCGACGTCGTTATGTATTACAAAAAGTAGAAAGACAAATTACTCTCATCAAGGGATACACAATAATTGAGGCCTAACTACCGCTAATGTACCAAAAAGTAAAGAAAAATTATTAACCCCCAAAAATGAAGTCCTAACGGTCGCTTATATTACAAATAGAATGACCAATTATTCCCACCAACACATACGCAATAATCAAGTCTAACAGTCGCGTATGTTACAGAAAGGAAAGAAAATGATTAACTAAGGTAAATCTATGCGTGAAGATCAAAGAAAACATCGCTATTGTCTTGTTTATTGTGGTTTTAAAAACGTACGTTTGATCTTCGTGCTGAAAATGGGTTTGCTGTTGGGGTCCGTAACTCTATGGGCAGAATGACAGCGGAAACTGATTGTAATTATCCCCCTTACAATCAGATCGGTTGTGTCACACGTGACATAATCACACTCGTCTGTCCTGACGGCACCCATGGGTACTGAGTTTCCTCGCTAGTCTACCGCATGTAGAAGAGTAGGGTTTCCATGGAAACATGTGTTTATGTCGTAACTTACCTTCTTCTCTGCCTCTGTCCAATGCTCTCTTTCATTGTCTCTTTGTTCCTTTGTCTTCGATGTTGTTTATTATACATCCTCTTCAACAACTGCCAATGTTGGCGTTGTTGCTAATGTGACATCTCCTGTGACTTCTACACTGCATACTGCTACTGCTTCTGTTACCTACTACTACTACTACTACTCATGTTACTACTACTACTACTACTACTACTACTACTACTACTACTACTACTACTACTGCTACTACTACTATTACTATTACTACTAATACTGCTACTACTACTATTACTATTACTACTAATACTGCTACTGCCACTACTACTACTACTGCTACTACTACTACTGCTAATACCACTATGTATATTACTACAACTACTACTACTACTACTACTACTACTACTACTGCTAATACCACTATGTATATTACTACTACTACTACTACTACTACTACTACTACTACTACTACTACTACTACTACTGCTACTACTACTATTACTATTACTACTAATACTGCTACTGCCACTACTACTACTACTGCTACTACTACTACTGCTACTACTGCTGCTACTACTACTACTAATGCTACTACTTTTACTACTAATACTACTACTATCTACTACTACTTCTACTATTACTATTACTACTACTACTACCACTACTGATAATACTACTGCTTCTACTACTATTACTACTACTAATAATAATAATAATACAACTACTGCTACTACTACTACTATTACTACTACTACTACTACTACTACTATTACTACTACTACTACTACTGCTGCTTCTACTACTACTGGTACTACTACTACTACTACTACTACTACTACTTTTGCTACTACTACTACTACTATTAATACTACTACCACCACTATTACATTCCTTTGTTCTCTATTCCTACATGCTCTTCGCTTTTTTAATTGTTCTTTTCCATTCTCATTATGCTATTCTCCCTCCATCACCATGCCATCAATTTTTTATTTTCCAGAAGTAATTAAAGAGAGAGATAGAGAGAGAGAAGGAGAGAGGGAATAAAAGCGATAGTGAGAAAGCGATCGACAGCTGGGACGGCCGACACACTCTATTAATACTATTTTCACTGTCCAACAGTCACTCTCGCCCTCCTTATTCCTCCCATGACGTCGTGGAATCTCCCCTGTCTTCTCCCCTCCTCGTCTTGTTAGCCACTCCGTCTTTGCACACAATAATTTGAAAGAATAATAGGAGGCTGTCACGTTTCCCGAGGGCATTCTCAATACATGTCTAATGCTGTGGAGGTATAAAGTGAGATGAGATAGGGTGAAGGAGAGAGAGAAGAAGGGAGAGAGCTGGACATAGTGAGAGAGAGAGGGAAGAGTGTCGGATTGAGTGAGAGGAAGGAAGTGAAAGAAAAGTAGAGAGAGGGGAGGGAGTAAGAGAGAGAGAGGTAGTAAGTGAGGGGTAGGGAGTGAGAGAGAGAGGGAGAAAGAGGAAGGTTGAGAGAGAATAAGAGAAGGAGCGAGAGAGAGGTAGTATAACAAAGGGAGAGAGAAAAAGGGAGGTAGTGAGAGAGTCGGAGTGAGTGAGAGGAAGGTCAGTGAGAGAGAGGGAGGGAGAAAGTGGGAGTCAGTGATAGAAAGGGAAGCAGATAGGGGGAGGTAGTGAGAGGGAAATAGTGAGAGAGAGAGTGAGTAGGAAGGAGAGAGACTATTTTGAGGGAGTGTGTAAGTTTGAGATAGATAGAGAGAGAGAGAGAGTTTATATGACAGAGAGAAATGGATAGAGTGTATTAAGGAGAAATATAGGAAAGAGAGGAGAGAGGAAAGGACAACGAGTCTTTAAATAACCAGTTTCTTTTACATTCACTTGATCTATAAATACATATGCGCATCCAATATATTTTTTAATTCATTAACTGACCCTGCCTCTACTATTTCCTGTGACAATTCATTCCAAACATTCACCACTCTTTAACTAAAAATAAATTTCCTGATTTCTAATCTGAACCTTTCTTTAATTAATGTGTAGCTGTGTCCTCTTGTTCTTGTAGACTGCTGTATTTTGACAAATTTGTTAGGGTACTTCGAGATTGTGACGGAGAAAAGGAAGTGACAGTTGTTCGCCAGACAATGGCCAGGAATGTGTAAATCGTGATTTGCCAGTTCGGACAGAGTAAACCAAACAGGAAACGATCAACATGATTACACACTGAGTGGTCTCGTGGTAAGACGTCGGCCTCGAGTGCTGGAGATCACAGGTTCGAATCACAGCGGAGGCCGGGCTTTTTCCACAAGGACTTTCTGTTATTTCCCCTGATCTCTCGCTAGTAGAAATCGGACGCCCGTGTGCAGTGTCGCGCCTGATAAAAATCCCTCGGCAGTTCGAAATTTAAGAAAGTAGGATTAACGGCCGCTGCCCGAGCAAAAATTAAAATTATCTTAACATCTACCCAATCTGTTATGGGAACCTCGCAGGTGCTATGGAGTTCGTTCTTTGTGCCGACATCTCAAAACAATATGGAGAAGAACAGAACACGTATGGGTTAACCCGTGTGCAATGACGTTGATTCTTCGATTAAACTAACACAGAAACGCAATTATTATAAAAAGCTCACAAATGAATAAGTACACATGTTCATACATACGAGTATTGTTAAAGTCTAGCCGGGACTTTTGGGGGAAGGAAAAAAACAAGTATTCAAAATGCCATTTATTTTTTGATATAATCTCTTGCAACGTGTATGCACTTATCCCAGCGTTTAAGTAATGCTTGAAAAGCTTCAGTGTAGAAAGATTTGTCAGTATGTCTGAACCAATCTAAGACGGCCTGTTTCACTTCGACATCAGTGCGAGGAATCTCAGGAAATTTTTTTGGGGTACAAACAATTGTAAATCGCTTGGAGCGAGGTCAGGGCTGTAAGGGGGATGGGGAAATACCTCCCAGTCGAGTTGCTGCAGATGTCACATAGTGCAGTGAGCCGTATGAAGTCGAGCGTTATCTTACAGGAGCATGACCCCTCTTTTTCATCAAATCATGCTGTTTTTCCGCAGACGGTTATGCACATCACTCAAAATGTGTATGTGCTGTTCACTGTTCGTAGTGGCTTTAAAATCAAAATGAATGATGCCAAGTTTGTTCCAGAAAATACTCGCCATCACTTTTTTTTTGTCGAGAGCCACCACGGCTGAGATCACCACTAACGAATGTACGGCCTTCTTTAAAACGTTTCTACCAATCAAATGTCTCACTGTGGCTGAGTGTCTCATCGCCGTATTGTGATTGGTGGCTGAGTGTCTCATCGCCGTATTGTGATTGGTGGCTGAGTGTCTCATCGCCGTATTGTGATTGGTGGCTGAGTGTCTCATCGCCGTATTGTGATTGGTGGCTGAGTGTCTCATCGCCGTATTGTGATTGGTGGCTGAGTGTCTCATCGCCGTATTGTGATTGGTGGCTGAGTGTCTCATCGCCGTATTGTGATTGGTGGTTGAGTGTCTCATCGCCGTATTGTGATTGGCGGCTGAGTGTCTCATCGCCGTATTGTGATTGGTGGCTGAGTGTCTCATCGCCGTATTGGGGTTGCAGTTGTCTCCAACTTTATGCAGGTTTCACTCTTTCTTTCACAATACAATTAATCACAACACTCTGTTCATGCAAGCACTAACAGGGCTGTCCACCATTTGTATTTATCTGTCACGTGACTGGCAAGTGGGCTAATTAATAGCTGTCCATCGTTGTCGATGAGGACCGCCGACATCATCCTTGTCACAGATTTCCCTGTTGCGTGTTGGTGCGCATGTGGCTGAACAGGCCAATGCGGGCACGAAAACATCTGCTACATATCGGGCACACGAGGTCTGTAGAAGGTGATGGTGTTCCCGCTGCTCGGGATTTCCGGGTCTCGCGTCTGCTCTGGGCTTTCACAACACGGTCGTCTTCGCCGGTAGCTACACCCGATTTGACTGCGTTTCTCCAGTCAGATCTATTTTTGCGCAAGACATTCCCAGGTGTCGATGTCTATCTGGCAACTTTTCAGTGAGTCCTTCAGACCGTCTTTGAAACGTTTTTTTGTGCGCCCTCTCTCGCGCCATCCCTCTCTCAGCTCGCCGTAGAGAAGCTTCTTTGGGTGCCGCTCGTCTGACATACGGACGAGGTGTCCGGCCCATCCTAGTCTTGCTTTTTCTAGCAGTGCATGGATGCTGGGCACGTTAGCCCTTGAGAGAACCTTGATGTCAGTGACACGATCTTGCCATCGGATGTGGAATATTCGCCTCAGGCACCTGTGTGGAAGTGGTTTAACCTCCTTCCATGCAAGGCAAGTGGGCTACCCTAGCAGTAATGGAACACAAGTATCCCTACCCAATGATAGTAGTTCCAGCACGCTATAACCCATCCAGGTAGAACTAGAAGTACCCGGTTTGATTTGGAAGCCCCTCGTACATACATACACGCATACATACATACATACATACATACACACACAGACAGACGCACAAATAGACCCACACAACACACACACAAACACACACACACTACACACACGCACAGACACTTATACACTCGCAACCACACACACACACATAGACATACACACACACACACACACATAAAACACTCATTCACACACACACAAACACGCGCACACATAGAGACACACTCATATACACACACATGCAAATACATATAAAACATAGAAAGAGTGTATGCACTAACAAGTACCCATACCAACAAGCAGTTAAAGGCTCCATAAAGAAGTCAGTCGGGCGTGTTGGGAATATGGTGTTGGGCCGACATTGTTCTTGATCAGTCCTAACCCCGATCCCTGGGCAGTGCTCTAACCACAACGCTAGCTCGGTTACCCAAAACATTCCCTTACACGAACATATAAATATCGACACGCACACAAGCACGTACATATACACACACACACACGCACATTCACACACGCATATATAAACACAAATTCATATCAGCATACAGACACACACGCACACATTCACACACGCATATATAAACACAAATTCATATCAGCATATAGACACAGACACACACACACACATTCACACAGACACACACACACACATTCACACACGCATATATAAACACAAATTCATATCAGCATACAGACACAGACACACACACATTCACACACGCATATATAAACACAAATTCATATCAGCATACAGACACAGACACACATACACACATTCACACACGCGTATACAAACACAAATTCATATCAGCATACAGACACAGACACACACATAAGGACGCAGAAATGAATGTATATACGTGTTAAGAGATATATAAAAAGACAGATGCAAAGGAAATGGGAGAGATAGAGATAGATATTTAAAGAAATATAGATATATATTTAGAAATGTATAGAGAGATAGAGTGAGGAATGTCAACGGGAGAGTCCGCAAGGATATGGAAGACATATATATATATATATATATATATATATATATATATATATATATATATATATATATATATATAAAGAGAGAGAGAGAGAGAGAGAAAGAAAGAGAGAGAGAGAGTTACGTGAGGAATGTCCAGGGGAGCCTACGCAAGGATATAGAATGTATTATCCAATTTTCTCCTGCGTTTTGTGATTTTGTGTAATTATATTGATCGTTTCTTGTTTGGCATACTTTGATTCACGCATTCCTGGCCATTATCTGGCTAATGCATGCCGCCTGAAGTTGTAATGTATATGGTGTGAGGTCAATTCTCATTGTTGTGATTCGTAAGTTGTTTTCGTTCGTTCTTCCCCCTCCACCACACCCCCCTACCCCCGATGAAGGCATTGTGCCTGTAATGTGGGTTTCATTTTGTTTTTGCCCTGGTGTGGCAACTGAGCCATACCTATTTATGTTGTTTATCTATAGCGCATCCGATGGCAAGATCGTGTCACTGACATCGAGTTTCTCTCGAGGGCTAACGTGCCCAGCATCCATGCACTGTTAGAAAACGCACGACTAAGATGGACCGGGCACCTCATGCGTATGTCAGACGAGCGGCTCCCAAAGAAGCTTCTCTACGGCGAGCTGAGAGAGGGATGGCGCGAGAGAGGGCGCACAAAGAAACGTTTTAAAGACGGTCTGAAGGACTAACTGAAAAGTTGCCAGATAGACATCGACACCTGGGAATGTCTTGCGCAAAACAGATCTGACTGGAGAAGCGCAGTCAAATCGGGTGTAGCTACCGGCGAAGACGACCATGTTGTGAAAGCCCAGAGCAGACGTGATACCCGGAAATTCCGAACAGCGTGAACACCATCACCTTCTACAAACCTCGGCGATCCTCATCGACAACGATGTACAGCTATTAATAGCTTTCTTCTAATTTGTGTCATTCGCCTTGCGGCGTCACAGAGTGGGGTCATGGGAAGTCTTCTGGTTTGTGTTTAGCTTGTGCTACTAAAATGGAGAACTTTCTGAAGTGTTTCTCTGATTACATGTATCCATACATTCTGTGTAGAGGGGTCGACCTCTTGTTTGTGACCCTAACAACTCCAGGTTCTTAGTCCTTGGTTCTTAGTTCTTAGTCCTTAGTTCTTACTCCTTAGTTCTTAGTTTTTAGTTCTTAGTTCTTAGTTCGTTAGTTCTTACTCCCTAGTTCTTAGTTTTTAGTTCTTAGTCATTAGACCTTAGTTCTTAGTCATTAGTTCTTAGTCCTTAGTTCTTAGTTCCTATTCCTTAGTCATTAGTCCTTAGTTCTTAGTATTTAGTTCTCAGTCCTTAGTTCTTAGTCCTTAGTTATTAGTATTAGAGAAAGAGGAGGAGGAGGAGAAAAGAGGAGGTTGAGAAAGAGAGGAGGAGAATGAGGAAGAAAGGAGGATGAGAAAGATAGAGGGAGGATGAAAAAGAGAGGAGGAGGATGAGAAAGAGAGGAGAAGGAGGAGAGGAGCAGAGAGAAAAATACTGGAAGGCTATTTTTAATCTTGGTAGAACACGTCGCAAATATAAAAAAGACGTTACTGATTTTTCTAAGGTAATTTGTTTCATGTGCACATTGTGAAGCATATACACGACAGGTAGGTCATCCTGTAACCGGTCAGATCGGTGGGGCACCCATGAAGACATCCGTACAACCCCACGCCCCATTTCTCTGTCAGCGGTCGCTGCCTGTGTCTCCTCTGGTCGGAGATTCCTCAATGTATTATCTGAATAAATGAAACATTATCTACACATGCGAAGCATTATCTGCACATATAAAGCATTATCTGCACATATAAAGCATTATCTACACATATGAAGAATTATCTACACATATAAAGCATTATCTACACATACGAAGCATTTTCTACACATACGAAGCATTTTCTTCACATGCGAAGCATTTTCTTCACATACGAAGCATTTTCTTCACATATGAAGTATTATCAGCATATATGAAGCATTATATACACATATGAAGAAACAAAAAACAATACTGAAAGCCACCAGGAGATCAAATACGAAAGAGTACACAATTGTTGTATAAACAAAATGACGCTATCAACAACTCTCAAAGCGGGAATAAGTGCTCCTCTTCAGACTTATTGCAAGCTATTCCGGATTGGGGAGCCGTCTCCTTCATACATTCAAGATTAGCACTTTGGGTGTGTCTGCATGTGGCACTGTCTCCATGGTATCTGAACACTTGTCTTGACAAGAAAAGAACACGTATTGATGAAACGAGGGACACTTGTTAGCTTTCTGCTCCTTTCAGCGAGAAACTGTGTAGGAATATATGGTACATTGAGCTGACTGCTGCGTTTAGTAGAGTCAAATCCTGAGGTCGAACGAAGGAGAAGAAGAAAAATAAGAAGAAGAAATAGCATTATTAAAAAAGTAGACGAAGAAGAAAGAAAATTAAAATAGGAAAAAAGAAGTAGAAGATGGAGATGAAGAAAAAAAAGAAGAAACAGAAGATGAAGAAGAAAAAGAAGAAGAAGATGTGCATTAATAAGCCATAAAACAAACGTAATTCCCGAAGCCAGTAAATAGAGCAGCGACACAATCGCTAAGCTGTTTATATTCACTAACACATTCAGTACACAGGAACAATAATTGTAGCATCTATTTTGGTGCATACACAGTAATAACAGTAACAACGACATCTCATTTTGTACACGGTAACAACAATAACTACATCATCTCACTCGGTACATGCACATAAATAAGACTAACATCTCGTTCGTACACAGTAATAACAGTAACACTACCCAATTCAGTACGCAGTAATAAAATCAGTAACAGCGATAGGCCAGTTGGTACATAATAATGCAATCAGTAACAAAACAACGACATCCTATCCGGTACACAATAATATCAACGACATTCCATCTGATACACAGTAATAAAATCAGTAACAACGACATTCTATCTGATACATAGTAATAAAATCAATAACAACGATATTCTATCTGGTACACAGTAATACAATCAGTAACAACGAAATTCCATCTGGTACACAGTAATAAAATCAGTAACAACGACATTCCATCTGGTACACAGTAATAAAATCAGTAACAACGACATTCCATCTGATACATAGTAATAAAATCAGTAACAACGACAGTCCATCTGGTACATAGTAATAAAATCAGTAACAACGACAGTCCATCTGGTACACAGTAATAAAATCAGTAACAACGACAGTCCATCTGGTACACAGTAATTAAATCAGTAACAACGACATGCCATCTGGTACCCGGTAATTAAATCAGTAGCAATTACATTCCATCCGGTACACGATGGTAACAACGACATCCCATTCGGTACACAATAACAACGACATCCCACCCGGTACACAATAACAACGACATCCCACCCGGTACACAATAATAACGACATCCCACCCGGTACACAATAATAACAACGATAACCAATCCGGTACACAATAATAACAACGACGTTCCATTCGGTACACAATAATAAAAACGATGTTCCATTCGGTACACATCAATAGCAACACCAAAAACATCATCCCATTCAGTACACAACAATAGTAACACCAAAAACATCATCCCATTCAGTACACAACAATAGTAACACCAAAAACATCATCCCATTCAGTACACAACAATAGTAACACCAAAAACATCATCCCATTCAGAACACAACAATAGCAACACCAAAAACATCATCCCATTCAGAACACAACAATAGCAACACCAAAAACATCATCCCATTCAGTACACAACAATAGCAACACCAAAAACATCATCCCATTCAGAACACAACAATAGCAACACCAAAAACATCATCCCATTCAGAACACAACAATAGCAACACCAAAAACATCATCCCATTCAGAACACAACAATAGCAACACCAAAAACATCATCCCATTCAGTACACAGTGCTTGTGTTCAGAAAACCTGTGGGAATCGGTGTAGCGTTTGTGTGCTTGAACCGGAATTTTTTAAAGTGTTCACGGGCCGGATAAAACTCCTTGGATAGCCGTAAGTAACCTGCGGGCCGCAGATTTGGCACTTCGTATCCAATCTGATCATGTCTTCTCCAAAATGGCCTACTATTCGGTCTCTTTCTACAGCTCTTTCTCTCTATCTCTCTGTCTCTATCTTTCCTTGTTTTTCAATCTCAATCTTTCTGTGTATTTTTTAATCTTCGTTTTTATCCGTTATTCTTGCTGTCCGTCGCCATTTTTATCCTTTTTCGTCGCTGTCTCTTGCTCCAACTCTTTTTAGTCTCTGCAATGTCTTTTCCAGTTTCACTCACTCACTCACTCACTCACTCACTCACTCACTCACTCACTCACTCACTCACTACCTACATTACTCTCTAGTTGCCTTCATTTCACACTCATTGTTTCTATTATTCTTAATGAATATTACTCTGCCTTTTGTCTCTGCTTATTTGCCACTGTCTCTGTAATATATCCAGATCTCTCTCTTTACATCTCCCTGTATCTTTCTGTATCTGTCCATCCCTCTCTCTGTCTTTTCCGATATCTACCTCTTCCTCTATTTATCTCTGTTCTTTGAAACTGCCATCTTTCCGCTATGGTTCTAAATTCCTCCCTTCTTTCTCCTTCTCTCTCGTCTCCGGTCTCTCTCTCTCTCTCTCTCGTTTTCTCTCTCTCTATGTCTTTCCCTCTATCTACATTTTTCTCTATATACCTCTGTCCTTTAAAACGGCTCTATTACTACAGTTATTAATTCCTCCCTACTCTTCTCTCCTCCCTTTCTCTTCCTGCCTGTCCCTATAACTACCTCTTTCTCTCCGTCTTTTTCAAAATTGATGTAGGTTTCTCCATAGTTCCTTCTCTCACTACCTACCTTCTATGAATTGTTAGCCTAATCCCGTCACTATTTTCTCCCTGAACTTCCTTAATCCTAGGATTAAGATAATCAAGCTTACGATAATCACTGCGGCATCTCCGAGGTCAAATTGGAAACAAGAATGCACCGGAGCCGATACCAGAAATAATCCCCCTAAGTTGTAATGATCATATTGTCTCTGACTAATGTCCTGGTCTCCAACTTTATCTTTCTCTCGCTCTGACTAATGTCCTGGTCTCCAACTTTATCTTTCTCTCGCTCTGACTAATGTCCTGGTCTCCAACTTTATCTTTCTCTCGCTCTGACTAATGTCCTGGTCTCCAACTTTATCTTTATATCGCTCTGATTAATGTCCTGGTCTCCAACTTTATCTTTCTCTCGCTCTGACTAATGCCCTGGTCTCCAACTTTGTCTTTCTCTCTGACTAATGTCCTGGTCTCCAACTTTATCTTTCTCTCGCTCTGACTAATGTCTTGGTCTCCAACTTTATCTTTCTCTCGCTCTGACTAATGTCTGATCTCCAACTTTATCTTTCTCTCGCTCTGACTAATGCCCTGGTCTCCAACTTTGTCTTTCTCTCTGACTAATGTCTGATCTCCAACTTTATCTTTCTCTCGCTCTGACTAATGCCCTGGTCTCCAACTTTGTCTTTCTCTCTGACTAATGTCCTGGTCTCCAACTTTATCTTTCTCTCGCTCTGACTAATGTCTTGGTCTCCAACTTTATCTTTCTCTCGCTCTGACTAATGTCTGATCTCCAACTTTATCTTTCTCTCGCTCTGACTAATGCCCTGGTCTCCAACTTTGTCTTTCTCTCTGACTAATGTCTGATCTCCAACTTTATCTTTCTCTCGCTCTGACTAATGCCCTGGTCTCCAACTTTGTCTTTCTCTCTGACTAATGTTCTGATCTCCAACTTTATCTTTCTCTCGCTCTGACTAATGTCTTGGTCTCCAACTTTATCTTTCTCTCGCTCTGACTAATGTCTTGGTCTCCAACTTTATCTTTCTCTCGCTCTGACTAATGCCCTGGTCTCCAACTTTGTCTTTCTCTCGCTCTGACTAATGTCTTGGTCTCCAACTTTATCTTTCTCTCGCTCTGACTAATGCCCTGGTCTCCAACTTTATCGTTCTCTCGCTCTGACTAATGTCCTGGTCTCCAACTTTATCTTTCTCTCGCTCTGACTAATGTCTTGGTCTCCAACTTTATCTTTCTCTCGCTCTGACTAATGCCCTGGTCTCCAACTTTATCTTTCTCTCGCTCTGACTAATGCCCTGGTCTCCAACTTTGTCTTTCTCTCGCTCTGACTAATGTCTTGGTCTCCAACTTTATCTTTCTCTCGCTCTGACTAATGTCTTGGTCTCCAACTTTATCGTTCTCTCGCTCTGACTAATGTCCTGGTCTCCAACTTTATCTTTCTCTCGCTCTGACTAATGTCTTGGTCTCCAACTTTATCTTTCTCTCGCTCTGACATGTCTTGGTCTCCAACTTTATCTTTCTCTCGCTCTGACTAATGTCCTGGTCTCCAACGTTATCTTTCTCTCGTTCTTAT
This sequence comes from Ariolimax columbianus, assembly GCA_036924085.1. NCBI lineage: Eukaryota > Metazoa > Mollusca > Gastropoda > Stylommatophora > Arionidae > Ariolimax > Ariolimax columbianus. The sequence goes on along the minus strand of JAVGWX010000019.1, from coordinate 10,210,762 downwards.
GTCCTGGTCTCCAACCTTATCTTTCTCTCGCTCTGACTTATGTTCTGGTCTCCAACCTTATCTTTCTCTCGCTCTGACTAATGTTCTGATCTCCAACTTTATCTTTCTCTCGCTCTGACTTATGTTCTGGTCTCCAACCTTATCTTTTTCTCGCTCTGACTTATGTTCTGGTCTCCGACTTTATCTTTCTCTCGCTCTGACTTATGTTCTGGTCTCCGACTGTATCTTTCTCTCGCTCTCACTAATGTCCTGGTCTCCAACGTTATCTTTCTCTTGTTCTTATGTCCTGGTCTCCAACCTTATCTTTCTCTCGCTCTGACTAATGTTCTGATCTCCAACTTTATCTTTTTCTCGCTCTGACTAATGTTCTGATCTCCAACTTTATCTTTTTCTCGCTCTGACTAATGTTCTGATCTCCAACTTTATCTTTCTCTCGCTCTGACTTATGTTCTGGTCTCCAACCTTATCTTTCTCTCGCTCTGACTAATGTTCTGATCTCCAACTTTATCTTTTTCTCGCTCTGACTAATGTTCTGATCTCCAACTTTATCTTTTTCTCGCTCTGACTAATGTTCTGGTCTCCAACTTTATCTTTCTCTCGCTCTGACTTATGTTCTGATCTCCAACTTTATCTTTCTCTCGCTCTGACTTATGTTCTGGTCTCCAACTTTATCGTTCTCTCGCTCATCTCATCCAAGATTCCATTTCTTTCTCCTTCAGTACGTTCTTTTTATCAATCCACGGCTCCTTCCTCCCACTTCCCTCTCTCTCTCTCTTTCTCTCTACCTCTCAATATCACATGCTTGTGCCTCTAAATCATCCCCATATTTCTCCATTCCACACCTTTCTCTCTTTCCTACATCTTTTGTTCATCCTCCCACTGTTTTTTTTCTCTCCCCATTTCCGTTATCCCTCTCACTCCCACTCCTGTGCTTCTCTTCTTCGTATTCATTTGTCTCTCCTTTCCACACGTTTCTCTATCTCGCTACAACTCATTTGTGTCTCAACTCCACTCCATTTTCTCTCACTACCTCACACTTCTCTATCTTTCTCTCACTTATGTATATTTATATCTTCATCTTACTCCTTTTTCTCTCTCCATTTCATATCTTTCTCTTTCTCCCTCCCACACCTTTCACCCTCTCTCCACCACCTTTCATTCCCTTCTTCTTCCATCTCATTCTCCCTCTATCTCTTTTCCCCTCCATCTCTTTCTCCCTCCGCCTCCTTCTCCCTCCATCTCCTTCTTCCTCCGCCTATTTCTCCCTCCATCTCCTTCTCACTCCATCTTCTTTCTATCTCTTCTCCCTCCATCTCATTGTCCTTTCCATCTCTTTTCCGTCTATCTCCTTTTAATTTCTTTTCCTTCCATCTCCTTCTCCTTTCCATCCCTTCTTCCATCTCCTTCCCCCTCCTTCTACTTTACATCTCTTCTCCCTACTTCGCCTTCTCCCTCCATCACCTTTTTTCCACCTCCTTCTCATTTCCATCTCTTCTCCCTTCATCTCCTTCCCCTTTCCATTTCCTCTCTCCATCTCCTTCCCACTCAATCTCCTTCTCTCCATCTCTTCTCCCTCCATCTCCTTCTTCCTCCATCTCCTTTCCAGCTCTTCTCTCTCCATCTCACTCGCTCTCAATATCCTTTCCATCTCTTCTCTCTCCATCTCACTCGCTCTCAATATCCTTTCCATCTCTTCTCTCTCCATCTCACTCGCTCTCAATATCCTTTCCATCTCTTCTCTCTCCATCTCACTCGCTCTCAATATCCTTTCCATCTCTTCTCTCTCCATCTCACTCGCTCTCAATATCCTTTCCATCTCTTCTCTCTCCATCTCACTCGCTCTCAATATCCTTTCCATCTCTTCTCCCTTCTTATCATTTCTCCTCTATCTCCGTAATTCTCGGTCTCCTTTTATATGAATTCTTCCCCACTGTATGTTAGTTTTCTCCACCTTATGTTAATTGCTATTCTCCTGGGGGTTTTCATCTCCGACAACTATAATCTTCATGTGCGGAATTTTAGTTTTTGTTCCGTTGGTGTCCTAATCTTGAGCAGCTCTTGTTTTTTGGTTTTGGTGTAGTTATTTTCTTTTTTTTCCCCTCATAGTTCTTAATATTTCTTAGTATGTTTTATGTTGGTTATTATTGGTCCCTTGTCATATATTCTGTTTGTTGTTCTCTACATCTTCTGTTGCCACTTTTGATGTTTATTAAATGTCTCGTTTACTGCATTATTTTGGTATATGTTCATTCACCTGCCCCTGCATTAGTTTGTTGTTTTTTATTCACTTCTGGCATTTCGCTTTTCATTATCCACCTAATATCTGTTACTTGAATTTTTTATCCACATTCTCTTACTGTATCTTTTATTTGTTTTGTCGTTTTTAATCCACTTTTTATATATTTAAATAAATCCACTTCCTGTTACCTTATATTTCTGGTGTTTATCCACTTTTTATACATTTAAAAAATCAACTTCCTGTTACTTTATGATTTTGTTGTTTATCCACTTTTTATATTTGTTTGTCAGGTTTTCCATTTCCTGTTACCTCACATTTTGTTGTTTATCCACTTTTTATATTTGTTTGTCAGGTTTTCCACTTCCTGTTACCTCACATTTTGTTGTTTATCCACTACTTATATTTGATTATCTATTTTCCCACTTTCTGTTAGCTAATATTTGCTGTGTATGACCATATCCTCTATTTATTTGTTTATCCATCTTATGTTATCTTATATCTGGTGCTTAGTCATTTCTTCCATTTGTGATTGATTATCCACTTCCTTTTACCTTAAGTTTGAGTTACTTATCTGTTTCTTCCATTTGTGATTGTTTATCCACTTCCTTTTACCTTAAGTTTGAGTTACTTATCTGTTTCTTCCATTTGTGATTGTTTATCCACTTCCTTTTACCTTAAGTTTGAGTTACTTATCTGTTTCTTTCATTTCTGTTTGTTCACGTCCTTTTACCTTAAGTTTGAGTTACTTATCTGTTTCTTCTATTTCTGTTTGTTCACTTCCTTTTACCTTAAGTTTGTGTTACTTATCTGTTTCTTCCATTTCTGTTTGTTCACTTCCTTTTACCTTAAGTTTGTGTTACTTATCTGTTTCTTCCATTTCTGTATGTTCATTTCCTTTTACCTTAAGTTTGTGTTACTTATCTGTTTCTTCCATTTCTGTTTGTTCACTTCCTTTTACCTCAAGTTTGAATTACTTATCTGTTTCTTCCATTTCTGTTTGTTCATTTCCTTTTACCTTATGTTTGTGTTACTCTTCTACGTCCTTCATTTGTCTATTTTTATCCAATTCCTTTTACGTTATATTTGTGCTGCTTATCTACTTTGCTCACTTATTAAGTTTCTTTAACCATCTCCAGTAATATTATATATATAATTTATCCTTTGCGTTCCATTTGTTTTCTTTATTCATATCCTGTCACCTGAAATGTTTATTCAATGCATACATTTTTGTGAGTTTATCCTTTTCTTGTTATCTTAAATGTGCGCTGCTTATCCAATTTCTCCTGCCCTCCTCCTTGTTCATCCTTATTCTCATACCTCTTTTGTATCTCAGTCCTCCTGCCTCTCTTTCTCATTCATCTAAAAGTTCACTTCGGTTATCCAAAGAAACATCGACCTTGCATGTCACCTGTACACATGTAATACCATTTACTCATACCTCCCATTCTTTAGCTCTTCCCTTCTCTCTTTATCTTCCACCCTCTTCTCTCTATGCCCCCCCCCCCCCCGCTCCCCCACAACCTCTCTCTCTGTCGCTCTTTAATCTCAGTTTCTTGATTAGTTTCTTTCTTTTTTTTTGGCTTTAGTCCTTCTTTATTCTTTATGTTTACTGCTACACCATTCTGTTATTGCAATCTGTAGTTTCCTATTGGATCTCATCTTGTCTCTCAATCTCACTATAATTCTCTTTTTTGTTCATTTCACTTATGTGATATATCTCTCGCTGACATTTTCCTAGGCACCACCCATCAAATGATCATTATGTTGCTTTTACATTTGCGAGGCGCGTACTGGGAGTGAATGCTATTAACACTGTAACCTGCCACGCAGATGGCAGGTGGGACTGTACAGGGTTGAGTGTGGGACAGACTACCGCGTCGGGTAGAGATTATAGATGAGCGATTCAGTCAAGTCAGACTAAGAAGGGGTGTCATAGTCAAGACATGTTAAGTCATGTCATGTGAAGTTCTGTCGAGTCATATTTAGTCATGTGAAGTTATGTCAAGCGAAGTAATGTGAAGTTGTGTCCAGTCAAGTCATATAAAGTTCTGTCTAGTTAAGTCAAGTCGAGTCATGTAAAGTTTTGTCAATTCCTGTAAAGTTGTGTCAAGTCATGTAAAGTTCTGTCGTCATGTAACGTTATGTCAAGTCATGTAAAGTTCTGTCAAGTCAAGTCAAGTCATGTAAAGTTCTGTCAAGTCAAGTCATGTAAAGGTTTGTCAAGCCATGTGAAGTTATGTCGTCATGTAAAGTTCTGTCAAGTCATGCAAATTTCTGTGAAGTCAAGTCATGTAAAGTTTTGTCAAGTCGGGTCATGTAAAGTTCTGTCAAGTCGGGTCATGTAAAGTTTTGTCAAGTCAAGCTAAGCCATGCGAAGTTCTGTCAAGTCATATTAAGTCATGTCAAGGTATGTGAAGTCAAGTCATGTGAAGTTCTGTCAAGTCGTCATGTAAAGTTGAGTCAAATTCAGTGTCAAGTCATGCCAAGTCAAGTCATGTGAAGCTCTGTCCAGTTAAGTCATGTCAAGTTATATTAAGTCATGTGAAGTTATGTCAAGTCAAGTAATGACATGTGAAGTTAATTCAAGCCATGTCATGTGCAGATGCGTGCAGTCATGTTATGTCGAGTGAAGTTTTAGCATGCTATGGGAAGTTCTATCATGCCATGGGAAGTTCTAATATGCCATGGGAAGTTCTATCATGCCATGGAACGTTCTGTCATGCCATGGGACATTCTGTCATGCCATGGGACGTTCTGTCATGCCACGGGAAGTTCTATCATGCCATTATAAGTTATGTCATGCCATGGGACGTTCTGTCATACCATCGGAAGTTCTGTAATGCCATGGGACGGTCTGTCATGCCATGGGACGATCTGTCATGCCATGGGACGTTCTGTCATGCCATGGGACGTTCTGTCATGCCATGGTACGTTCTATCATTTCACGGAAAGTTCTCTCATGTCATGGGAAGTTCTATCATGACATAGGAAGTTCTATCATGACATGGGACGTTCTATCATGCCTGTACCTTTCTTTAGTTAATGTGTAGCTATAATCGTTTCTTCTTGTTGGTGGTTGTATTTTTAAAAAAACAACTTGTGTCTGATTTATTCATTCCTTTGATTATCTTATAAACCTGTATCAAGTCGCCTCGAATTCTTCAATTTCCTGACACCATAGGCCGGGTTTTCTGAGTCTTTCCTCATAACTATAATTCTGGAATGCCACTATCAGCTTTGTCGCTCTTTTTGTATCCTTTCCAGCATGTTTATATCCCCTCTACGATAAGAACTCCACACCTGTACACAGTACTCCAATCTAAGTCTAACCAATGCTTTATACAGTTTGACTATCACTTCCTTACTCCTATGTTTAATATTTCTTGTTATCATACCTAACATTGCATTTGCTTTTTTCCACTGCTACTTGAACTTGCTCACTCACTTTAACTGTATGAGCTATTATAAGCCTTATGTCCATTTCCTTTTCTGTCATTCTAATATTGTTCTATAATTATGTTCCATATTGGATCTATCCATGTGGATGACTCTACATTTATTTACATTAAACTCCGTTTGCCAGCTCACAAACCATTGTCGAATTTAATCTAAATCCGACCTAAATATATCCACTTCTACTTTAGATGAGACACTACTGCATAGTTTTCTCTCGTCAGCGAATTTTGCAATTATGGATCAAATGATCATATCAATGCCCAAATCGTTTATATATATATATATCAAGAACAACTCAGAGTACTCCTTATTTATGCCCATTCTCTGCCTTCTTCCCGTTAACCATCTTTCAATTCATTCGGCAGCCTCCTTACCCTACACCATGTCATTTTAACTTTTTAAATAATCTTCGATGAGGTACTCTGCATCAAAAGCATTTGCAAAATCTAGATACATAACCATTGGTTCCCCTTTATCTATCATTTTAGTAACCTCCTCCATGAACTCCAATAGATTTGTTAAGCACGATCTCCCTCTAGTAAACCCATGCTGACTATTTCTGATTAGATTAAACCTGTCTAGATGCATTACAATGTTTTCTTTTATTAATGACTCTATCAATTTACAGACTATGCTCGTTAAACTCACCGGTCTACAATTTGCTGGATTTGATTTCTTTCCCTTTTTGAATAAGAGAATCACCCCTGCATCTTTCCAATCTCTTGGAACAATCCCTTTTGTAAGTGACTAAAAACATAATATAGCTAATGCTTTTGCTAGTTGGTCCCTAATTTCAAATAGCATTTTTGGATGGATACCATCTTGACCTGGACATTTATCCACGTTCAACCCATCTCCCTCTTGTGGAGCCCTGTTATATCTTCTATCAAATGTCCGTATCCGTTTCTTGTACAGTTTATAATGTAACATATTCACCTCAACTTTGTTGTAGTTAAAAAAAATTCCATGATTATTATTTGAACATTGTTATTAGCCGTGGTTCTGTTGAATCTCTCATCTCTGACTTCTTTATGCATTCAGCTGCCACATTTGTGTTTTCTTCACATCATTAATGAGTCAGGATTGTGGATATTTTGCCAGTGAGTTATGGGACGCTGCCATAATCCTTCCACATTCACAGAGAACAGTTTGCCCTTAATGTCATGACACTGGCAGAGCAAACTTGACTCTCTCGTGTCTGACGTTGTGTGTGTGTGACTGGCAGAGCAAACTTGACTCTCTCGTGTCTGACGTTGTGTGTGTGTGTGGCTGGCAGAGCAAACTTGACTCTCTCGTGTCTGACGTTGTGTGTGTGTGACTGGCAGAGCAAACTTGACTCTCTCGTGTCTGACGTTGTGTGTGTGTGACTGGCAGAGCAAACTTGACTCTCTCGTGTCAGACGTGTGTGTGTGTGTGTGACTGGCAGAGAAAACTGGCTCGCTCGTGTCTGACGTGTGTGGCTGTGTATGTATGTTTGTGTGTGTGTGTGACTGGCAGAGCAAAGTTGACTCGCTCGTGTCTGACGTTATGTGTGTGTGTGGCTGGCAGAGCAAACTTGACTCTCTCGTGTCTGACGGAGTGTGTGTGTGTGACTGGCAGAGCAAACTTGACTCTCTCGTGTCTGACGGTGTGTGTATGTGCCCTGGCAGAGCAAACTTGACTCTCTCGTGTCTGACGGAGTGTGTGTGTGACTGGCAGAGCAAACTGGCTCTCTCGTGTCTGACGTTGTGTGGGTGTGTGTGTGTGCGTGTGTGTGACTTGCAGAGATAACTGGCTCTCTCGTGTCTGACATTGTGTGGGTGTGTATGACTGAAGTTAAAACACCTCAATGGGAGTCGAATCCTCTGAAGGGGAGTTAAAACACCTCATGGGGAGGGGAGTTAACACCTAAATGGGAGTCGAATCATCTGAAGGGGAGTCGACAAATCTGAAGTAAGATACGACATGTAAAGGGGAGTTAAAGCATCTCAAAAGAAGTCGAAACATTTTAAGAAGAAATAACTCAACTGATAGAAATCAAAACAACAATTTGATGCCAGGGTCATGAGAGAGAGAGAGAGAGAGAGAGAGAGAGAGAGAGAGGTGGGGTGATTAGGGGGAGGGTGAAAGACGGATTAAAAGTATAAGTGTAAGAGAACGAGTAACAATTGCAATTTGAAGACATAATTGTAAGAGAGAGAGAGAAAGAGAGAGAGTTGGAGAAAGAGTGGGAGAGTACCAACTGCAATTTGAAGTAAGGGTCGTGAGAGAGAGAAAGAGAGAGAGACGAAAGAGAGGGAAAAGAGAAAGAAAGAGAGAATGAGACGATGCGAGTGGAACGATAGTAATATGAAGTAAGGGTCGTGTGAAAGAGGTAGAGTAAGAGAGAGAAAGGCAAAAGAGAGAGAGAGATAGAGTGAACGAGAACACAAGAAACTAATAAACCAGTCTTATCGAGTCAAGATAAGGCGAAGACTGAACAAGGAGCAAACAACTCTCTGACACGAGGATCCAATCGTGCTTCCGGTCCAGTTGGCGGAGATATGCTTCGCGCACTTCTCGCGATGTGACGTCACTTCCACTTGATGGGTCAAGCCGTTCTGACTCGCTTCTTTCTTTCTATTCTAGCTCATTATCTGTGATTTCTTCCTCATATCATCTTCGTCTTCTGCTCATTCGACTCCTATACTTTTGCTTGAAATACTGCCAAAGTGGACTTCATTTGTTTTGTATGAACAAAACTGGTTTAATTTGATACAATGAATATGTGATGAACAACTTTGTGGGAGTTAATCTATGCCTGATGGTGCGAAAACAAGTACATGTGGATAAATGGACACACTGTGAAAACAGGACATACAGGGAAAGTCTGACACAGGGTATGCGAAAGGACGTACATGGACATACTGACTAACAGGGGAAGCGACAAGATGTACATGGACAGACTGACTAACACGGGAAGCGATAAGATGTACATGGACAGACTGACTAACAGGGGAAGCGACAAGATGTACATGGACAGACTAACTAACAGGGGAAGCGACAAGATGTACATGGACAGACTGACTAACAGGGGAAGCTACAAGATGTACATGGACAGACTGACTAACAGGGGAAGCGACAAAACGCACATGGATGGACTGACTAACAGAGGAAGCGACAAGATGTACATGGACAGACTGACTAACAGGAGAAGCGACAAAACGTACATTGATAGACTGACTAACAGGGGAAGCGACAAAACGTACATGGATAGACTGACTAACAGGGAAAGCGACAACACGTACATGGACAGACTGACTAACAGGAGCAGCGACAAGACGTACATGGACAGACTGACTAACAGGTCTTTGCCAGGAACTAGCAACATCCCAAATGAACTCGTCCAACAGTTTATAACAATAGCGACGAACACGGGATGAAGAGTTACAATATCTTAACGACAATCTGACTTGGATCATAGAAGTACACTGTATCCTCGCATCCACGTAATTGACAGATGCAATTATTTACCTAATGGAGACATTTCTGAAAGAAAATAAGTTGATCGAACCAGCATTTACGCAAAGAATTGTAGAAGAAAAAATTAATAATTATGCAAAGAAGCACGGACAAGCGTAATTGGACTGTTTTTATTGCAGAATTTACGGCTTAGCCAGAGTTTATGTGTTTGTGTCCCCAGAATGACGTTCCATAAACGCTCAGTTTTTATTGGTTCAAATTGAGGTCGTAAATTACCGTAACGTTGGCTAGTTCTCTATGCACAGGGTGCTCTTGTGGCATGACGTTCAAGCTTTCGGAATTTTTTCTCGATGTGAAAGTCTTGTGCTTGTGCATGTTTAGATTAACCATGCTAATCTAGAAGACTTCCCAGCTCATGATTATAGATCCCGCTTATTCACACATGTCAGAGTGTGGAATAGCCTTTTGGGGATTCAAAGAATATTCTAGAACATTCATTAATGATATAGAAACAAATGACCTAACAGTTACAGGGTCTACAGTGAATCTGCAGGCCAAATGTAGATAATAATACAATAAGTATGAGTCGGGTCTCGGGTCAAGTCATCCGGTAACCAGTGAGGTCGTTGGGGCACACATGAGGACATCCTCACAAACCCACGCCACCCTTCTCTGTCATCGGCCGCTGTCTGTACCTCTTCTGGTCGGAGATTGGTCCATTCCTTTATGTTGTCCTCCCACCTCTTTTTTGGACGGCCTCTTCGTCATCTGCCTTGCACCTTTCCGTGAAGGATCGTATTTGCAAGACCATTTGATCTCAATATGTGACCGTACCAAGCGAGTTTCCTTCTATTGACAGTTGCCAAGAGGTCTTCAAAAGGCTCTATGAACAATAAGGGAACAGAGCATGTTTAAACGTGAATGTTTTACAAACAACAACAGCACAATTCTTCAGCATGCTAAATAATGTTACGGGTACATGAAGGGAAAAAGGTAATCTATCACTTGGTATTGTTCAACTCGTCGAGTGTGGAATAGCCAACGGGGTCTGATAAAAGACTCTATAAGAACCACCCTCATACGATACAAGGAAGATAGCACGTGTATAGCTCTATTACTGGTATATAGGTATACATCGGAAGAAATATAAGTGAATATAGTACAATTTCAGGAATTGTTGTTTATCGGATATTTTACAATACATGTTCCACATCAGTTAGGGTCACCATATCTAAAAGGTAAGGCGCTTGTCATTCGAGAGTCATAAGTGCGAAAAAAAAGGGGTTCGAATCTCGCAAGTTTCAAGAGAGATTTGGTCGGGCGTCTAGTCCTATCGGAGACGGACAATAAACTCAGAGGTCTCGTGTACACGACATGCACACAAAAGGACTCTTGTCAGTTGAAAATTGAAAAGAGCAGGATGTCAGCTGTTAACATGTCTTCAGACGACAAAACTTAAAAAATTAACGAGCTTCCTACCTAATAATGGCCTGCATGAAGGCACAAAAAACTAGACAGCCCCCCGTCATGCAAATAAAACACAACAAGCCAAACACGTGTTTGTTTGAACACTTGCTTCGTATATATATATATATATATATATATATATATAGAGAGAGAGAGAGAGAGAGAGAAAGACGGAGACAGATATAGAGAGAGAGAGAGCGAGAGAGAGAGAGAGAACCTAAAATAAAATCCTCAAGGAGTAGAAATGAATCGTCTAAGACTATATAAAAGCATTTCAATCCTTACTCCGATGGGGATGATAATGATGATGATTCGCCTTCGGCTCCGAGTGAAGCATAGGCCTACCACTACATCTGACCCCTTACGGGAAGTCTGTTTCCGAGCACTTTCATTGGTGGTCTTACAAGATGAGGATGCTAGCCTCATCCGCAAACCTCTTAATTCACTTTTGACGACTTTCTTGGAAGGTTACAGTGGCCATGTTCTGTTTCACCCAGACGCCACTCATTACAGTATTGATACCTGATTGGCACTATCGATTCTGTAAGACAATATGGCTGTTACTCTCACACTCCGAAGTATCATATTTTAGATCGTCTTCTTAGGGGACGGCGTGGCCTAGTGGTTAAGTGGCACGGCTCACAACCAGAAGGTGCTGGGTTCGATCCCCATCACAGCACCGGCCGTTACCCCGGGGAAGCAAACCCTTAGAAAATGCAGGAGGAAGCAGACCCTTACATAAAATGCATGCTGAAGTCGGATGCACTGGGCCGACAGGCGCAAAATAAAAACTACAGTGTAACGCACAAACGCCTTGGGGAATAGATAAATAAGGCGAACGCAAAAAAAAAAAAAAAAAAAGATCGTCTTCTTGAACACCCATGATATCTCAATTAAACATGCCTCTCTTTCACTGTTCTTAACCATGTGTATTTTACCGAAACAACCTTCTCTTGCCCTGCTGGTTCTAGTCCAGTGCTTGACTAGTTATATTGTGGCACCACTTCTTCAAAGCGTGGTCCATGTTCGTCTTTATTGTCTTTCCTCAATATCCAACTGCAGTGGTTATTGTCGCTTTTCTTGTCACAAATATCTTTTTTTTGGTTTTTACAACGTGTTTCCATTTTGTGAACGTATGTATCTTTTGGCTACTTGCGTCTTGTTGTTGTTGTTGTTGTTGTTGTTGAATGCCCACAATGGGTAGGTTTACTCTTTTGTGTGCCCTAAAAAAGAAGTTAAGTTGCGGGTTGTCGTAGCTTTCCTCACATCCCGATCGTGCTGATGAAGGTGGACCGTAGTCCTCCATGCGGTTGTGCTATGCTTGGCTTCATCTGCGTGTCGCTCACTACTATGGGGATCACGTCAAACCTCACCTTGTTAGCCAGACTGTTGTTCTCGATAACAGCCCGTTTCCAGGACGACCAACGAGCAGGTCAGGTGAGGGTCTTGGACGGTATATTTCTTTTGACCCTGGCTAGCATTCTCTGATCAGTGTGTTTTGTCTGACCAGACGTTAGCGTCATCGTTCTGTCAGGTGAGTGTCTTGGACGGTACATTTCTCCTGACCCTGACTAGCATTCTCTGATCAGTGTGCTTTGCCTGACCAGGCGTTAGCCTCATCGTCCCCCTTGCGTCTAAATTCACCCCAAACGAAAGAAATATACATTTTTAGCATTGGATTTGAGTTAGTGACGTCACATAATAGTCCACTTTTTAACTTGTGGGGGTGTCAAACATTCTGCGAGAAAAGACACGAATTTCGTAATTAGAGTTATGATTAGGGTTAGGGTTAGGGTTTGGATTAGAGTTATGGTTAGCATCTTTTTTCACACTTCTATCTTATCTAAGTCCTTACTTATTTATTTAAAACAAAATAGTATCGACTTGTCCTCCCTCTAACCCGAAATAGAATGTCCCGTTAGAGTCATCAACTGGCAAATACGTAGGAAGGGAACCCGTAGAGCTCTGTTTGGGGTAAATTAAGACACCAGTACCATCTTTTCGATTGTTATGTGCTGAGAGAATATGAGACCTCACAATTCTGAGTTGGCTCCAATGATTTGGACATTCGCTAAGAAATTTAGCTGCCATAACAGCTCGACCTGTCTGATGAGAGGTCATCGTGACATAAAGGGAAGATCCCTTTCTAGGGTGGGAAGAAACGGCGGGAAAACTGCGCCGTTTGGGCTCTCATGGAAACCTACGCTCCCCATTGGCTGTTGGGGTGTCCAAGACAGACTCTGATCACGTCCATTCTATTTTAAACTCCCAGTGTCAATCTTCGCTTCTCGGAGTTCGAGGACATCGGCGTGAGAGGTTTGGAGTGAAGACGTGAGTGGGAGATGTGGGTTCTGTGTGTGATGGAGGAGGGAGTCGCCTCGGGGGTATCTAATTGTCAATGTGTGGGTATCTAATTGTCAATGTATGGGTATATGTCAATGTATGGGTATCTGTCAATGTGTGGGTATCTAATTGTCGATGTATGGGTATCTGTCAATGTATGGGTATCTGTCAATGTGTGGGTATCTAATTGTCAATGTATGGGTATCTAATTGTCAATGTATGGGTATCTGTCAATGTGTGGGTATCTGTCAATGTGTGGGTATCTGTTAATGTATGGGTATCTGTCAATGTGTGGGTATCTGTCAATGTGTGGGTATCTGTCAATGTATAGGTATATGTCAATGTATGGGTATATGTCAATGTAGGGGTATATGTCAATGTATGGGTATATGTCAATGTATTGGTATATGTCAATGTATGGGTATATGTCAATGTATGGGTATATGTCAATGTATGGGTATATGTCAATGTATGGTATATGTCAATGTATGGGTATATGTCAATGTATGGGTATATGTCAATGTATGGGTATATGTCAATGTATGGGTATATGTCAATGTATGGTATATGTCAATGTATGGGTATATGTCAATGTATGGTATATGTCAATGTATGGGTATATGTCAATGTGTGGGTATATGTCAATATATGGGTATATGTCAATGTATGGGTATCTGTCAATGTGGTGGTGGCGTTAGTGGTAGTATTGGTTTTTAGAGTCTAGCCTTCGATCTCACAAGTCGCGATGATAGACACTATATCAGATACGTAGACCATTTTTTCCTTATATGTTGATTTGCTAGTTCAGCATTGTTGTTATTTGTAGTCCATGATGAAGGTCTATTGGTCGTAACGTAGGTTTTGTTTGTGTTCTCGTCTCGGTGTGGTATCTGACCATACCCATTAAAAAAAATGTTGATTAAATTTAATTTTGTTCAGCTTTCAACACCATTTTTCATTTATTTTTTCTCACTAGTATTGGTAAAAGTAGTAATGGTAGTAGGGGTAGTTGCAGTAGTAGTAGTGGTGGTAGTAATAGAAGTGGTGGTAGTAATAGTAGTAGTAGCTGTTGTTGTAGTACCCTCATTAGATAAGCGAATATCGAATGTGAGGTCAGTAACAGGATTGCTAAGGCGATCTCTGCGTTTGGGAGGATCCAAGGAAACGTCTAGAACTGATATGACGTCAGTCTTGCCACCAAAGTAAGGTTGTATCGTGCTGCTGTGGCATTGTCCACTCTGGCGTATGCCTGTGAGGCGTGGATCGTTTTCACTGAAACAGTATGAGTAAGCTGCTGAGAATGAGGTGGCAGAACAAGGTTGCCAAGATTAACATGTTGAGCAACCAACCCTCTTTCGCCTACAATCACCCAGGGATGCATATGGCATCAACCAACAATCTTTCGCCTACAATCACCCAGGACTGCATAATCCACCAACCAACCCTCTTTCGCCTACAATCACCCAGGGGTGCATAGGCCATCAACCAACCCTCGCCAAACAGCCCTGTCCTGTGCAATCTTTTTCAATTCCTTCCAGCTTCGGTGAGCCCAGAACAGGCCGACGGTCACCAGTGGACGGAAGAAAGGCTACAGAGACTCCTTGAAAGTGTCTCTCAAAAACTTCAATATTGATGTCACCTTTTGGGAGATGCTTGCACAGAACCGTGCCACCTGATGATTCGCTAGTATCGCCGAAGGTGCTCAGATCGCAGAGTCTATAGCCATTCTGGAGGCTCAGCGAAAGCGTACTGCCCGAAAATAGAAAAGTCACGACGATTTCATAACTGGCTTCCCCAACAGAATGCCCTGAATGATGCATTGTATGCTGTTCCATGATACGTCTTGTCAGCCATCAGAGAACACATTTTGCAGCAATAGTCCGATGTTGTCGCCATCTTCGATTGCGATGGGCAACTATTATTATTATTATTATTATTATTATTAGTAGTAGTAGTAGTAGTAGTAGTAGTAGTAGTAGTAGTAGAAGTAATAGTAGTAGTAGTAGTAGTAGTAGTAGTAGTAGTAGTAGTAGTACAAGTAGTAATAGTAGAGGTAGTAGTAGTAGTACAAGTAGTAACAGTAGAGGTAGTAGTAGTAGTACAAGTAGTAATAGTAGAGGTAGTAGTAGTAGTAGTAGTAGTAGTAGTAGTACAAGTAGTAATAGTAGAGGTAGTAGTAGTAGTAGTAGTAGTAGTAGTAGTAGTAGTAGTAGTAGTAGTAGTAGTAGTAGTACAAGTAGTAATAGTAGAGGTAGTAGTAGTAGTACAAGTAGTAATAGTAGAGGTAGTAGTAGTAGTAGTAGTAGTAGTATTACAAGTAGTAATAGTAGAGGTAGTAGTAGTAGTACAAGTAGTAATAGTAGAGGTAGTAGTAGTAGTAGTAGTAGTAGTAGTAGTAGTAGTAGTAGTAGTAGTAGTACAAGTAGTAATAGTAGAGGTAGTAGTAGTAGTAGTACAAGTAGTAATAGTAGAGGTAGTAGTAGTAGTAGTAGTAGTAGTAGTAGTAGTACAAGTAGTAATAGTAGAGGTAGTAGTAGTAGTAGTAGTAGTACAAGTAGTAATAGTAGAGGTAATAGTAGTAGTAGTAGTACAAGTAGTAATAGTAGAGGTAGTAGTAGTAGTAGTAATACAAGTAGTAATAGTAGAGGTAGTAGTAGTAGTAGTTATGGTAGTAGTATATATATATATCTTGCTAGTATTAGTAGTTATTATGTTAGTTGAAGTAACAGTTGTCTTGGTAAGAAAATAAACGACATTAGCAGTTTTTAATATATGGATACACATGACTGGTTTGTTTGTCAATGATTAAATGGAAAAGGTTTTGTTTGTGAAACTGACAAAAGTAATCTAGGGCGGTTGTTCAAGAAATATAATTGATGAAAGATGGCAAATCGACGCACGAGCATGCGGGAAAGGACTAGCTAGCTTCGATCTCTGATCGTTCCGCCATCATGAATCAAGTCCGATAATCTTGGTAATTGTGTCGCTCTTGCGACACGAGTTGTCCATTAGGTGTGGAAACCGTAAGTTAGAAAAAGTTGTGAGGCTATAGAGCTGGGCCAGGTTTTGAGGGCTCAGACTGCAGGTGTAAGACCAAGAATGGGGCTATTCAAGAATGCTTTAGAATGATGGCTGTTACAGGTTGTGGTTGCTGGCTTGCATGATGAGGAGTGTCTGGGTCATGTCAGGCGGAAGTCACAAATATGTGATTGATTTCATAATAATGTTAAGACTAAATACATCTGTGAAGATGAGGTAAATTGAAGATGTTTGAGAGAGAGAGAGAGAGAGAGAGAGAGAGAGAGAGAATGATGGACTGATAGTAATTATGCTGAAAGAAATACAGAGACGAATCTGGTTGAATAAAGTGTTATTGAGAGATAGATAGATAGAGAGAGAAAAAGAGAGAGAGAGAGAGAGAGAGAGAGAGAGAGAGAGAATGATGGACTGATAGTAATTATGCTGAAAGAAACATAGAGATGAATCTGGTTGAATAAAGTGATATTGAGAGAGAGAGAGAGTGAGAGAGGGTGGGAGAGAGAGACTGTTAGTGATATTGTTTGTACTGAAAGACACAAATATATGAAGCTGGTTAATGATAAGGTGATTGATTGAGAGAGAAGGATAGAGAGAAAAGGAAAGCGAGAGTGGGAGGGAAACCGAGAGAACATGTAAGCCTGATTGTAATTGATACTAAAAGACACAACTATACGGTGCTGGTCACTGTGTGAGATTGTGACTCAAAGATGAGACTGGCTGTACAAGAAATGGTAATTCATGCTAAAAAAAACGCGTATTCATGAATCTGATAGATGCATCGCAGAGATAAGAAGTAGAATAGGACATACAAAGGCGGTGTTCCATAAAGATAAGAAAGAGAATAGGACAAGCAAAGGCGGCGTTCCAGAAAGATAAGAAGTAGAATAGGACAAGCAAAGGCGGCGTTCCAGAAAGATAAGAAGTAGAATAGGACAAGCAAAGGCGGCGTTCCAGAAAGATAAGAAGTAGAATAGGACAAGCAAAGGCGGAGTTCCAGAAAATAAAAAATGTAACACTTGTCTTTCACTTAAAGTGAGAAGAGACGTCCGTCAGTGTAATATCATTCGGATATTGACTTCTGGTTGTGAATCAAGATGGCGGAGTATAGACAGCTGTCTTGTATTTGTTGAAGGCATAATATTGTTTCTTCGCATTTAAAAGAAAGCTGTTACCAATGTCCGACCTACAGGACCTAAAAAAAAGTGTAACAATGATCCCACGACAGTCCCAGCAAGCCGATATGGAATTTACAAGTTTCACAAATAATTGCTCAAGTGAATAGCTGGGTGGGAATGTGTACGGGGAAACGGATAACTTTGTGGAGGTCAAGGACACGAACATAGAGCTGACCTTCAAAGTGGCTACTTTGAATGTGTGCGGCATGGGACTGAAGGTTACAGTCTCCTGCATGGAGGATCACGACAGAAGTTACACCTAGCGACATCACAACCCTCCCACTTGGCGATAACAAGAAATATACGCATCCCACCTCTACGACGCTGTATGGCAAGAACTGTATGACAAAAGAAGAAGAAGAAGAAGAAGAAGTTGTGAATCATGGACGATAGGTGCACGCGCAAGAGGTTTATTAGAGGCTGCAGAGATGTGGTTTTTATAGGCGCATATAGAGAATTTCATGGGCAGATGACTTTTTTCTGGTAGAAGTGGACGCATAACGGAAACTTTTCAACAATCTTAAACAGAAACAATCACTGTTCTTTGTTTTACTTATGGTCTGTGAAGATATGGGAAACGTTACAACAACAGGCGACCATTCCAGGTAGGAGAGACAGAGAAAATACAAAGACCAGTCTGGAGTACGTGGCAGGGAAGAGTATCAACTAAAGAACTGATTTCCAGCACTGATCACCTGCTCCAAAGTTGTGGGTGTCGGTGATCACCTGCTCCGGAGACAGAGTTGTGGGTGTCCGTGATCACCTGCTCCAGATGCAGAGTTGTTGGTGTCCGTTATCACCTGCTCCAGAGTTGTGGGTGTCCGTTATCACCTGCTCCAGAGTTGTAGGTGTCCGTGATCACCTGCTCCAGAGACAGAGTTGTGGGTGTCCGTGATCACCTGCTCCAGAGTTGTGGGTGTCCGTTTTCACCTGCTCCAGAGTTGTGGGTGTCCGTTATCACCTGCTCCAGAGTTGTGGGTGTCCGTTATCACCTGCTCCAGAGTTGTGGGTGTCCGTTATCACCTGCTCAAGAGACAGAGTTGTGGGTGTCCGTTATCACCTGCTCCAGAGTTGTGGGTGTCCGTTATCACCTGCTCCAGAGACAGAGTTGTGGGTGTCCGTTATCACCTGCTCCAGAGTTGTGGGTGTCCGTTATCACCTGCTCCAGAGACAGAGTTGTGGGTGTCCGTTATCACCTGCTCCAGAGACAGAGTTGTGGGTGTCCGTTATCACCTGCTCCAGAGTTGTGGATGTCCGTTATCACCTGCTCCAGAGACAGAGTTGTGGGTGTCCGTTATCACCTGCTCAAGAGTTGTGGGTGTCCGTTATCACCTGCTCCAGAGTTGTGGGTGTCCGTGATCACCTTCTCCAGAGACAGAGTTGTGGGTGTCCGTTATCACCTTCTCCAGAGACAGAGTTGTGGGTGTCCGTGATCACCTGCTCCAGCCGACATATCACTTGATGCCGATGGTGATGATTAATCTGGCTAAATAGCGACAGAGTGTTTAAGAAAGTTTTCGAGAGAGAAAGATTATGAGGGCTTTTGTGTATTTGTAAGGAACGCCATATTTAAACGCATGAATATTGAAGAGTGGGAGAGTGTTTGTTCGAGAGAGAGAGAGAGAGAGAGAGAGATAGAGAGAGAGAAATACAGAGAGAAATAGAGAAAGAGAGAGAGAGAGTGAGGGCGCGGTGTATTTATGCTGAAAGACTCACACTGCAATCAAATAATATTTGAGTTGCGAGAGAGCGTTTAAAAGAAAGAGTTATGTTGGTGTCCGGGAACAGTCATTTTGGGGTCTGGGAACAGTCATGTTGGGGTCTGGGAACCGGCATGTTTTGGTCTGGGAAAGAGTCATGTAGGGTTTCTGGGAACAGCCATGTTGGGGTCTGGGAACAGTCATGTTGGGGTCTGGGAACAGCCATGTTGGGGTCTGAGAACAGTCATGTTGGGGACTTGGAACAGCCATGTTGGGGTCTTTCCAACAACCATATTGGAGGCTTCGAACAGCCAATTTGGGGACATGGAACAGCCATGTTAGGGGCTTGGAACAGCCATGTTAGGGGCTTGGAACAGCCATGTTACGGGCTTGGAATAGCCATGTTGAGGACTTGGAACAGCCATGTTGGGGGCTTGGAACAGTCATGTTGTCCACTAACAGTCATGTTGGGGTCTAAGAACAGTCATGATGTTGTTTGCTAAGAACTATGTTAGTGTTGTGTTCTTTACACTAAGATTCATGTTTCTGTCGACAAAGTAGAGTGTTAGTTTCTACTAAGAGTCATGTTGGGGTCTACTAAGTGCTATTTTGGGTCTGCGAAGTCATGTCATGGTCATCTAAGTGCCATTTTGGGTCTGCGAAGTCATGTCAGGGTCATCTAAGTGCCATTTTGGGGCTGCGAAGTCATGCCAGGGTCATCTAAGTGCCATTTTGGGTCTGCGAAGTCATGTCAGGGTCATCTAAGTGCCATTCTGGGTTTGCGAAGTCATGTCAGGGAACTCCAAGTACCATTTTTTAGTCTGCGAAGTCATGTGACGGTCCAGGAAAAGTGACGTTATGGTCCAAGATCTGTAAAAGGTTGAGAACCACTACTCAATGCTCTGTTACATGACCACTGATTTTGATCCAGTTTTTTTTGTCAGATCTAATAACCGCGCCGAGTTAACCAATATCACAGCAGGAAGAAATAGCTAACAAGGAAGCCTGTGTTAACGAAGAGTCTAAACTAATAAACACTAGACACGATTAGATCAGATACCATTGTATTCCAGAAAACATGCCCTATTCTGTTCTTAAGAATCGATTTCACTGCACTCCGGGCACACCCATAGGTGTTCAGTTTATCTCAGAAAATGGTGAAGGATGTTGGTACTGGTGGTTCTTGAAGCTCGTTGGCTATTCACACTCCGGTTACGTCCTCTACGCTTGACCCTCGTTTTGATTTTAAAGTTCTGCAGTCTGTGTTTTTCTAACTAATCTATTGGCAGCGTGACCATCACACACGAGATCAATGATATACTTCCAAACTTGATCCATATCCATTTCCAAAGCGCACATAATGGGTGCTTGCAAAGCCAAAATACCAGCAACTGTGAATGTGTTTATGCCTTTTATTTTGACCATCAGTGCCGCGGCATCCTCGCTATTTTTATAAAACGATAAAAATAATAATGATAATTCATATGCAGGAATAATTTATGGCCAACTATGAAAGAGCAAAAGCCATAATAAAAGGCCAATACAATGTAAAGTGGCAGCAAGAACACCACAACACCACGTAGATTATGGACACACCAACTGTCCAGACAAGACCAGGCTATCCAACTACGTCTCCGAACTGGACACACCAGAATGAGACACCACCTGTACACCAGATCCAAGATAGGTACCACCAGCATGTGTTACTGCGGCCAGGCAGACACGACATCAGCACATGTACTTCAGGACTGCTCTCAGCACACATATCTAACGAGGAGAATGCCCCCCCTTCCCCCCCCCTCCACGCTGAGGAACTGTTCTGCAGTATTGAGACCCTGAAAAAGACAACAGACTTTATTGAAGAACCCGGAATCCCAATCTAAATGAGCAATGATCGCAGAAAAATACAGAAAAATAAATATCCACAATTCAGTATCGAAATGCAATAATGGAAGTACTGAACCGTTGAAATCACTACATCGCCTTTCTTGTTTGTATTAGTTACAGGGTTTCTTTATTTTTCATAAGCTTGCTTTGTTATTATTGTTTTCAACATTGACATTGTTTTTCTTGTCAGTCCCTTCCCATTCCGCCCCTCTCCCTGCATGCCCTGATCCGCCGCTGATTTTTTGTTTGTTCTTAACATCGTTTATTGAAGAAACACTTCAAAGTTTAGAAGCTTGGCTTTTGAATCAAACTTCTTATCATTATATCTGCTTGCGCGTGTCGTCAGTTTCCGATCCATGGTAGCTTTAGACGCGTCCGGTGAATGGTGGGCGCGAGATTAATGTAAAAGGTGGGAAGGGGAGGAGGAGGCAGATGAGAGAGATGGAGGGAGAGAGAAAGAAACAGAGAATAAGAGAGGGAGATAGACAAATAGTGTTATGTGAGTTGTGAGGCTTAGTTTCAGAAGTATAGTGGATTCAGTTTCAGTGAGTGATTGTGAAAGTGAATAAATTAAAGGTATTAGTGAGTGTGTGAATAAGATTGTGAATTGAGTGTGTGCTGAGGGTGAGTAAGTAAGATTGTCAATTAATGAGTGAGTAAGATTGTGAATGAATGAGTGAGTAAGAGCGTGAATGAGTGTGTGGGTGAGGGTGTGAATGAGTGAGTGAATAAGATAGTGAATGAGTGTGTGGGTGAGGGTGTGAAGGAGTGCGTGAGTGAGTGTATAAGTACGTGAGTGAGCGAGTATATGAAGGAGTGAGTGAGATTGTGAATGAGTGTGTTAGTTAGTGTATGCATTACTTAGTGAGTAGGATTGTGAATGAGTGTGTTGATGAGGGTGTGAGTGAGTGTGTGGGAGGGAGCGAGTAAGATTGTGAAAAAGTGTGGGGCTGAGCGTGTGAGTTAGTGTGGGTGTGTGTGCGTGAGGTTGTGATTGAGTCTGTCAGTGGGCGTGGGAGTGAGTGAATGTGTGAGCGATGGAGTCATTGAGTGAGTCAGCGCGTTAGTGTTAGTGATTGATTTAATAAATCAATGAGTGAGTGGGTGAGTGAGGATTGGTGAATGAGTGAATGGAGGAGTGAGTAAGTGACTGAATGTTTTTTTCTGAGTGAGTGAGTGAATGAGTCGGGGCGTGCGTGAGTTTTTGAGTGAGTGAGTGAGTGAGATTAAAAAGTAAAGGCTAGGTATATTAATAAAACGCTGTCAGTTTGAACCCTCAAAAACACACACACGCGCACATTATACAAGACATTTTTGCCATTTTAATTTCAATTGTCTTTTAGGACTGAAATAGTCCATCGTCACTCATTTATAGTTTGGACCGTCTTCTAAAACTCTCCCCATTAACACCCAGGTACCCCAGTAACTGCTTCCTTAATCCACAAAAATGACATTGGAACTTTTGAAACAGAATACTCGGAGTATGTATTATCTTCTAGTGAAAAAAATGATCGTAAACATTAAATCACGTTTCACTTTAGCACAGGTCTTCGGCGATTTAGATTGTCCAGAAAGGGCCTATCGACCATTTACTTTACCATAATATGGCCTTGTTCTATAATCCGTGCCCCTTTACGTCCCATAGATGTCTTCGTGCTCATTGTAGACACATTGTTGATACTATGTCACCTTTTTGTCACCACTTTGGCCCACCAATGTCACTTTTTAGTCACCACTGTATCACTTTTTAGTCACCACTTTGTCGTCACTATGTCACTTTTTTGTCATCACATTGGCGCCACTATGTCACCTTTTTGTCATCAGTTTGTCGTGACTTTGTCATCTTTTTATTACCACTTTGTCGCCACTATGTCACCTTTTTGTCACACTATGTCAACTTTTTGTCACCATTTTGTCGCCACCATGTCACCTTTTTGTTACCACTTTGTCGCCACTATGCCACCTTTTTGTCACCACTTTGTGCTACTAATCACCACTTTGTCGCCACTATGTCACCTTTTTGTCACCACTTTGTGCTACTAATCACCACTTTGTTGCCGCTATGTCACCTTTTTGTTACCATTTTATCGCCACTGTCAACATTTTATCGCCACTTTGTCACCATTTTGTCGCAACTATGTCGCCTTTGTGTCATCACTTTGTCGCCCGTTTATTGTTTGAAGCTACTTTCCTAGCCTTTGACTGTTCACAGCTCACCTGCAAGGCAGCAGTTGTTTTATGCCAGAGGAGTCGCTTCTAACTTTTCTTTGGCCCACCAATGTCACTTTTTAGTCACCACTGTATCACTTTTAGTCACCACTTTGTCGTCACTATGTCACTTTTTTGTCATCACATTGGCGCCACTATGTCACCTTTTTGTCATCAGTTTGTCGTGACTTTGTCATCTTTTTATTACCACTTTGTCGCCACTATGTCATCTTTTTTTCGTCACTATGTCACCTTTTTGTCACACTTTGTCACCATTTTGTCGCCACCATGTCACCTTTTTGTTACCACTTTGTCGCCACTATGCCACCTTTTTGTCACCACTTTGTGCTACTAATCACCACTTTGTCGCCACTATGTCACCTTTTTGTCACCACTTTGTGCTACTAATCACCACTTTGTTGCCGCTATGTCACCTTTTTGTTACCATTTTATCGCCACTGTCAACATTTTATCGCCACTTTGTCACCATTTTGTCGCAACTATGTCGCCTTTGTGTCATCACTTTGTCGCCCGTTTATTGTTTGAAGCTACTTTCCTAGCCTTTGACTGTTCACAGCTCACCTGCAAGGCAGCAGTTGTTTCATGCCAGAGGAGTCGCTTCTAACTTTTCTGTCCGATAGCCTCGTTTCCAGTCCATCGACAACCAGGTCAGGTCTGCGTAATCTTTGACCGGCTGCGTAATTCGAGGAAGCGGAATTGCGCATATTTAGGATCGAAGTGAGAAAGAGAGAGGTGGGGGGTAATATGAGGGGAGGGGGGGGGTGGATTCGAACACTTTGGAACGGAACTGCATTTTTGTGTGCTCACTCTCAAGTCAACAGAAGGGGTGAGTGAACCGGCTGAACCAATTGAAGCTGCTATTGATCTTTTGATTGGTGATTGGCAACCATTTGTCCCTGTATTGATAGTGCATGCAATCGATATTTCCCCCTGATCTTAGTCAGGTCTGTGCCAGCCTCGTTTTATTGCACGGCATTGTATTGCTGGCCTTGACTTTGTCTTGTTTGGTTGTCTGTCGTGTGTCTGTTTTTTTTTAAATATGTGAGAAGGAGTGACTTTGTACTCTAGACACAAAATGTAATATCTAGGGTCGAGGTCAAGAGCAACATACTACCAAACTTTTAAACCTCACGTCTGGCAGGTGAAACATACTGACCAAGACCCCTACCTCACGTTCGGCAGGTGAAACATACTGACCAAGACCCCCATCTCACGTCTGGCTGGGGAAACTTTCTGACCATGACCCCCATCTCGTCTGACAAGTGAAACATATTGACCAAGACCACCATCTCACGTCTGGCAGGTGAAACATTCTGACCAAGACCCCCATCTCAAGTCTGGCAGGTGAAACATACTGACCAAGACCCCCATCTCAAGTCTGGCAGGTGAAACATATTGACAAAGACCCCCATCTCACGTCTGGCAGGAGAACCATAATAACCAAGACCGTCACCTCACATTCATGTCATCCACCTTGAAGCAGCCTGATCGTCTGTGGTAAGGGGATCAATATTTTGATCCCCGTATTAGTGAACCTGCTGGGAAAAATCTGTTGCACTACATCCATAAATACAGAGGCGCAACTTCTTCAGTACGTCCCTGGACAAGAGCCACCGCCAACCAGCTGTCAGTCAATGATCGTCCATAATGAAGATCTCAATAACAAAAACCACGCCACCACAGCAACCACAACAACCACGTCAATCACGCCAACAATAACAACTACAACAATCACAACAATTACAACAACCACGCAAACGACAACAACCAAAGCAATGACAATAACCACGCCAACCACAACAACCACAACAACCACGCCAACTACAACAACCACAACAACCACGCCAACTACAACAACCACAACAACCACGCCAACTACAACAACCACAACAACCACGCCAACCACAACAACCACGCCAACCACAACAACCACAACAACCACGCCAACCACAACAACCACAACAACCACGCCAACCACAACAACCACAACAACCACGCCAATCACAACAACCACGCCAACCACAACAATCACGACAACCACAGCAATTACGTCAACTACAACAACCATGCCAACCACAGCAACTACGCCAACCACGCCAAAGACAACAATCACTCCAATCACAACATCCACGCCAACCACAACAACCAGGCTAGTCACAACAACCACTCCAACCATAACAACCACAACAACCACAACAACCACACCAACCACAACAACCACACCAACCACACCAACCACAACAACCACGCCAACCACAACAACCACACCAACCACGCCAACCACAACAACCACACCAACCACAACAACCACCCACAACAACCACGCCAACCACAACAATCACGCCAACCACAACAATCACAACAACCACTCCAACCACAACAACCACGCCAACCACAACAACCACGCCAACCACAACAACCACGCCAACCACAACAACCACAACAACCACGCCAATTACAAAAACCACGCCAATCACAACAAAAAAATCACACGGAGTCCTTAATGATAATTATTTCTCACCAGATGGCGTTCCGCCGTCCCTGTTTTGTTGTATGTAAGATAGGAACCCGTACCGTCCCTCAGTCCCCCTCTTGTGTTTGGTCAGATAAGCCATGTTGGATCTCGTGATTGGTCAAGTAAGGCCAGGACGAATCTTGTGTTTGGTCAAATAGGCCTTCATGGATTATCGGACATCACTTCCCTCTCTCTTGCCGTGTGTCACAAGGAAAGGGACTACGTGATTTTGATAAGACCTGGGAGAAATATCCGCCATCCGGAGATAAACCAATGCCACGCTGATTCTTAGATGGGTTTGCTGTAAAAGCACGGTAGAGGTAGTCTCATAGCAAACGTAGCTGTCGGGGATGAAGTTGAAGTGTTGAAGACACTTAGGCACCAGATTTTTGTGATGTGGGATGGTGGTCTCTTCCAATCATAGTTTCCCTATTAGTAAGCTACGTTCTCATTTACAGCTTGGTGAACTGGATTATATCGATAACTGAGGTCGAACCCGGTATTTTTGCCATGAAAACTCATAGCTCTACTGCTCAGGCTATTGGTATTACTGTACATTTTTGTCAATTATTGGCAGATGTGTTCAGTAATAAGCCTTTTCCGTCATATCATGATGAGAGACACGTAACACCTGTGAGTCTACTCAAAGTGTGGGGATATCGATTTTGAATAATAATACACAGTTCTATAAGTAGGGTGGTTTTGGATGACGGGACTATCAATAAAGGCAGCAAGAAAGCACGTGTCTTTGACCTACAACCACCGAACTTGTCTTTATGTTGTCATTTGACCATAGAGTTAATCCATTATGTTTTATTTCACCATAGAGTTAATCCATTATGTTGTCATTTGACCATAGAGTTAATCCATTATGTTGTCATTTCACCATAGAGTTAATCCATTATGTTGTCATTTGACCATAGAGTTAGTCCACATGTGACTGTATGTCATCGAACATGTCCGTGTGTGATTTTCAGGTCATATAATTGATTCTTATGTGACTTCTAGGTAATCTAATCTATTCTTGTGTGACTTTTAGGTCCTATAATTTATTCTGGTAGGACTTTCAGGTCATGTAGTTTATTCTTGTGTGACTTCTAGGTCATATAATTTATTCTTGTGTGACTTTTATGTCATATAATTTATTCTTGTGTGACTTTAAGGTCATATAATTTATTCGTGTGGGACTTTCAGGTCATAGAGCTTATCGTTGTGTGACTTTTAGGTCATGGATCGTATCCATGTATGACTTTCAGGTCATAGAACGATTCCGTCTGGGATTTTCAAAAACGTATCCTTGTGTGACTTTCATATTAAAGAGCTTATCCCCGTGTTATCGTCATGTCATAGAACTTATCACCGTTTGACTTTCATATTAAAGAGCTTATCCCCGTGTTATCGTCATGTCATAGAACTTATCACCGTTTGACTTTCATATTAAAGAGCTTATCCCCGTGTTATCGTCATGTCATAGAACTTATCACCGTTTGACTTTCATATTAAAGAGCTTATCCCCGTGTTATCGTCATGTCATAGAACTTATCACCGTTTGACTTTCATATTAAAGAGCTTATCCCCGTGTTATCGTCATGTCATAGAACTTATCCCCGTTTGACTTTCATATTAAAGAGCTTATCCCCGTGTTATCGTCATGTCATAGAACTTATCACCGTTTGACTTTCATATTAAAGAGCTTATCCCCGTGTTATCGTCATGTCATAGAACTTATCACCGTTTGACTTTCATATTAAAGAGCTTATCCCCGTGTTATCGTCATGTCATAGAACTTATCCCCGTTTGACTTTCATATTAAAGAGCTTATCCCCGTGTTATCGTCATGTCATAGAACTTATCACCGTTTGACTTTCATATTAAAGAGCTTATCCCCGTGTTATCGTCATGTCATAGAACTTATCACCGTTTGACTTTCATATTAAAGAGCTTATCCCCGTGTTATCGTCATGTCATAGAACTTATCACCGTTTGACTTTCATATTAAAGAGCTTATCCCCGTGTTATCGTCATGTCATAGAACTTATCACCGTTTGACTTTCATATTAAAGAGCTTATCCCCGTGTTATCGTCATGTCATAGAACTTATCACCGTTTGACTTTCATATTAAAGAGCTTATCCCCGTGTTATCGTCATGTCATAGAACTTATCACCGTTTGACTTTCATATTAAAGAGCTTATCCCCGTGTTATCGTCATGTCATAGAACTTATCACCGTTTGACTTTCATATTAAAGAGCTTATCCCCGTGTTATCGTCATGTCATAGAACTTATCACCGTTTGACTTTCATATTAAAGAGCTTATCCCCGTGTTATCGTCATGTCATAGAACTTATCACCGTTTGACTTTCATATTAAAGAGCTTATCCCCGTGTTATCGTCATGTCATAGAACTTATCCCCGTTTGACTTTCATATTAAAGAGCTTATCCCCGTGTTATCGTCATGTCATAGAACTTATCACCGTTTGACTTTCATATTAAAGAGCTTATCCCCGTGTTATCGTCATGTCATAGAACTTATCACCGTTTGACTTTCATATTAAAGAGCTTATCCCCGTGTTATCGTCATGTCATAGAACTTATCACCGTTTGACTTTCATATTAAAGAGCTTATCCCCGTGTTATCGTCATGTCATAGAACTTATCACCGTTTGACTTTCATATTAAAGAGCTTATCCCCGTGTTATCGTCATGTCATAGAACTTATCACCGTTTGACTTTCATATTAAAGAGCTTATCCCCGTGTTATCGTCATGTCATAGAACTTATCACCGTTTGACTTTCATATTAAAGAGCTTATCCCCGTGTTATCGTCATGTCATAGAACTTATCACCGTTTGACTTTCATATTAAAGAGCTTATCCCCGTGTTATCGTCATGTCATAGAACTTATCACCGTTTGACTTTCATATTAAAGAGCTTATCCCCGTGTTATCGTCATGTCATAGAACTTATCACCGTTTGACTTTCATATTAAAGAGCTTATCCCCGTGTTATCGTCATGTCATAGAACTTATCACCGTTTGACTTTCATATTAAAGAGCTTATCCCCGTGTTATCGTCATGTCATAGAACTTATCACCGTTTGACTTTCATATTAAAGAGCTTATCCCCGTGTTATCGTCATGTCATAGAACTTATCACCGTTTGACTTTCATATTAAAGAGCTTATCCCCGTGTTATCGTCATGTCATAGAACTTATCACCGTTTGACTTTCATATTAAAGAGCTTATCCCCGTGTTATCGTCATGTCATAGAACTTATCACCGTTTGACTTTCATATTAAAGAGCTTATCCCCGTGTTATCGTCATGTCATAGAACTTATCACCGTTTGACTTTCATATAGGGAATCCTCATACCAATCTTGGTCTATAGAGCTTTAACTGATACGACCTTTGGTCAGCGAGCTTTAACTGATAGGACCTTTGGTCAGCGAGATTTAACTGATAGGACCCTTGGTCGGCGAGCTTTAACTGATACGACCCTTGGTCAGCGAGATTTAACTGATAGGACCCTTGGTCAGCGAGCTGTAACTAATAGGACCTTTGGTCAGCGAGCTTTAACTGATAGGACCTTTGGTCAGCGAGCTTTAACTGATACGACCTTTGGTCAGCGAGATTTAACTGATAGGACCCTTGGTCGGCGAGCTTTAACTGATACGACCCTTGGTCAGCGAGCTTTAACTGATAGGACCCTTGGTCAGCGAGCTGTAACTAATAGGACCCTTGGTCAGCGAGCTTTAACTGATACGACCCTTGGTCAGCGAGCTTTAACTGATAGGACCTTTGGTCAGCGAGCTTTAACTGATACGACCTTTGGTCAGCGAGCTTTAACTGATAGGACCTTTGGTCAGCGAGCTTTAACTGATACGACCCTTGGTCAGCGAGCTTTAACTGATACGACCCTTGGTCGGGGAGCTTTAACTGATACGACCCTTGGTCAGCGAGCTTTAACTGATACGACCCTTGGTCGGCGAGCTTTAACTGATAGGACCCTTGGTCAGCGAGCTTTAAATGATAGGACCCTTGGTCAGCGAGCTTTAACTGATAGGACCCTTGGTCAGCGAGCTTGTTCTCGGGAGGCCTATATGGTGCATTGGGATTGAGATATAAGTTTTTACTCAAGGCGGTAAAGAAAAACGTAGAAAAGAACCGAATTGTGCAATCTGAGGCATGTTTGACGGTGATAGACCATCGAACACTTCATGTGGTCATTGAGGAGGACTGCGTAGCGAAGGTGTTAGTGACACGGCCCACAACCCACCAAACATGGGAATGCTCTAATTCAGCAAGGTAGCGCCTGTATAGGAAGTAACCCCATTAAATAAATGTGTGTCGAAATCGGATGCACTGGTCCATAAGGCACAAAAAACAGTACAACGTACACTTTCTTAGAAAACAAGGCGAACCACGGACAATGGTCCTTGAACCGTCAGACGTGATCTTATTAGTCCCTTGCGTCATCGGACTTATGCAGCTCTCGGGCCTCGACTTTGCTCTCGTGCGGCCTTCAGGCCAGCCAATTTCACTTATGTGACCTTTAAGATGGTTTCAGTTTGGAGATCCTTGCCTTGAGCAACGGTCAAAGTCGTTCTTGCCATGCAAGTTCCACCTCCTCGGATCTAAATTGTTTTCCAGGAATTCCAATTGGTTTCTCGTGTCTGGCTTCATTGATAACTACGGTGATCTCCCAAGTACATTGTCATGTTAAATGTTTTGGTCCGTGACATTATTCAGCCTCTATACCAGCCATAGCAGGAGACGTTTTCGAGAACAATACAACCAATCTGAGATTTATCTCAAACAGTAAATCTACATATTCAGAGTTTCGGATAATATTTTTTAGACTTCAAAATCAAAATGAAGTCCTTGGAGTGAAGATAGGCACAATGTTGAGGTGTATTTCATGGAGGGAGAGGAATAATAAATAGCAATAATAATATAAAACTATTATTTTGGCGTGTGTTTCCATTGGAAGGGTCCTTTGGGGAGGGGGAATTTATAAGGTCGAGGAATTAAGATCGTTTGTCTCGACAGTCGCAAGGACGTGTGCTTGTTATGTTTTTATTTTACATTCGATAGATATAAAACTTTGGCCGTACAGAAGCCATGAATCAATGTAATTTTGGTTAAAAGACCGACATCAAAACCGCTCGGCCACCCGTTGTTCAATAATAACAATAAAAATGATAATTCAATGGAAAACAGATGAAATAATGAAGGATATAGTCAATGGATACATTGAACATGTCGGGTAAGGGAAATATAACTACCATTAACTCAAGGGCCATAAATCGCTTTATGAATCGTGTGTAGGTTTGGACGGAGAAGAGCAGCAGACATTGGACTGATCACACACATACATAATAAGAAACACCGTGTTCGTGTGTTTACAATAAGATTAAACATATCAGAATGCATGAGTAAACCGGGTCGATTTGATCGATCTTCGTCATTTTTTGTTCATCAGACATCCAGATCAGCTGTACCAACTAAGTCATGTCCGAAGCTGACTTTATAAGACGGGTTCTTTTGCACTGTGTTCTGCGCCCGGGGATCCGGTGCATTCGGATTCAGCGTGCATTTTTGGGAGAATGGATTTTCTAGTCTTTGACTGTGCTCAACCAACCCGCATATCACTCTGTTTTATTAAAAATCGAACATTTATAGTTGGTTTTCTTTCCACGTGTGCCGTTGAGCGGCGTGGGGAGCTTAAGTCGTCTATCCTGCGCCAAGTGCGTTGCGTCGGTCATTATGAGCCCGTGTCTCTGCACAATTACTAATATGGCATCTATCCGCCTGCCCCGTGACAACCCCTTGCTCTGTAGCCAGATCTACCAGCGTTGTAAGCCATCAGTGGAAGTTGACGATAAACCAAATCAACTAATTTTCTGCCTGGAAATGTATTCGACACAAGACGTAGTGTCGACCATACTACGAACGTCGTTCCGCATTCTGTCTCTCCTGGTAACACCGATGACCTTCCTTAAACACTTCATTTCAAACGTCCAAATTTCTCAATCAGAGGATACCAGACCTTCCGTCTCGATAGAGAAGGTCGCAAAGGAGGGGTCCTGATACTGACCAGAAACTGCATACCGAGTAGCGCGGTACCTGTCAATCACACCGGACAAGCAGAAACTGTAGGAGTTGACATAATGGCTCAAGAGACGAAGCTCCGCATTTTCAACTGTACGGACCACCAAATAAAGACCTAACGCTCTCGAGTATGGAAGTCAGAGACTCCAACTGCATAGTAGTTGGAGATTCCAACAGCCACTCGGAGAGATGGGGATACTCTGACACAGACAGCAGAGGTGACGAAGTGGAAGATTGGGAGATAGATACAAATCTCTCCCTAATCAATAGGCCGGAGGATAGCCCTAGTTTCTATTTTAGAACATGGCGTACCACCTCGACTCCAGATTTGGCCTTCTCCACACAGGACATACACCATAAAATAGACCGCCAGGTGCTAAACCAACTGGCAGGTAGCGACCACAGGCCGATCAGGCTAGACATTGATATGGAAGTAGGCCCACAGGAAACAAAACCGCTCCCACGTTGGAATTACAAACGAGCCGACTGGGACAGATTTGCAATCCTGACAGATGGGCTGTGTGAAACCATCAACACACGAAACAACAAAATGAAGCCCATGGTGGAAAGCCTAAGCAAGGCAATAATGCAAGCCGCCACTGAAACCATCCGAAGAGGAGCTAGGAAAAACTATAAGCCCTATTGGAATGATGAGTTGCAGAAAGCGGAAGATGCAGTAACAAATGCTAGGAACATGGCAGAGCGAGAACAATCTATGGAGGCAAACATCGCCCTCAATGCCGCCACGGCGAAATACAAATACACTCTTAACCAATCAGCAAGGGAGAGCTGGAGAAACAAAACGGAAAGCCTCAACCTGGACAAAGAAGGGAACAAGCTATGGATGCTAGTCAGAGCCATGAACGACGAAACCCCGTCAAACAAATAAATTACCATCAAGCAGGGAGAAAACTTGCTCACTGGTAAGAAAGCCGCAAACGCTTTTGTCGATCACTATGCCAGAGCAAACCACATCGAGGTCCCTGCTGATAGGCATACATACATTAGTGAAGAGCAAAAGGGGCACGACAACATCAATACGGCACCTGAAGAGCATATGATGGCCAAATTAACAATGAACGAAATGTAAGAGGCCATGAGAACATTAAAGACAAGGAAATCTCCCGGAAAAGACGGGATAACAAACGAAATGCTGATGGGGCTGGGCCAAACAGCGAACAGGAAACTGCTATCGGTCCTGAACCAAAGCTGGAAAAGGGGAATTGTACCCCAGGCATGGAAAGACGCAGTACTTGTACCAGTACCAAAAACAGGAAAGGACAAAACAGATCCAAATGGATACAGGCCTATCAGCCTACTGAGCTGTGTCGGCAA
Organism: Ariolimax columbianus; assembly: GCA_036924085.1. Taxonomy (NCBI): domain Eukaryota; kingdom Metazoa; phylum Mollusca; class Gastropoda; order Stylommatophora; family Arionidae; genus Ariolimax; species Ariolimax columbianus. Next base: position 10,177,822 of record JAVGWX010000019.1, on the reverse strand, counting down.
GCTGATGAAACGTATGATAAACACCAGACTGATGTGGCATCTGGAAGAAAAACGAATACTAATTCCACAGCTAGCCGGCTTTAGACAGCACAGATCCACTGAGGACCAGGTCATCCTCATAGCCCAGGAAATATAAGATGCCTACCAGGCACAGAAACACACAGTAGCGGTGTGGGTGGACCTGGAAAAGGCATTTGACAAAGTCTGGAAAGATGGACTTAGAGTCAAGCTAAGAAGAAGTGATGTTTGTGGGAAAATGTACAAGTGGATCAACCACTACCTCAAAAACAGAACGGCCAGAGTCCAAGTACAAGGGCAGATGAGCAAAAAGGTGACACTTGAGCAGGGAGTACCCCAAGGGGGAGTACTGTCACCCACACTCTTCCTGGTGTATATAAACGACATTACAGAGAATATACCAAGAAGAGTCCATAGCTCAGTGTTTGCAGACGATCTGGCTATGTGGACCTCTGAAAAGAATCTCACCATAGCAAGAAATCGGATGCAGCAGGCCCTAACATCACTTGGAGAGTGGGCGAACTCATGGCTGGTCAAAATAAACGAGGAGAAAACCACATGCACAATATTCTCGCTTTCAATCAAACCCCAAAATACCAAATTAAGTTTAAATGGCAAATTCCTGCAGCCAAACGACAACCCAAACTATCTTGGAGTCACATTTGATCGGCGCATGACATGGAAAAGTCAGATCGAGAGAAACCGAATGAGAGCCAGAGAAAGAATGGCAATCATGAGGAAACTTGCTGGCACAAGCTGGGGAGCAGACGAAAGCATACTAAAGAAACTGTACACTGGAAGAGTGAGACCAGTTCTCGAGTATGGTATTGCGGCATGGACAACAGCAGCAAAGGCGAACTTCGATAAAGTTAGCAAACTTCAAAACCAAGCCATGAGAGTTATAATAGGAGGCATGAAGTCAACGCCAATTGTAGAACTTGAAAAGATTACAAAACTGCAATACATGACCGATAGAAGAGACTGCAGAGCCCAGCTGCAGTCAGAGAAACTCCGAAGACTGACTGATCATCCAATGCACCAGAGACTAAACAATTTGGGAAATGGGAAACTAAAGCGGAGAAACTTTGCAGAAATAGCCAAAGCAAAGATGCACGAAGATCCCATAAACGCACTAACAACACCAAAACCCATCACTTCTGTACGAAAACCTACCTGGAGGCAGGATATATTTCCATAGGTGGTAGAAAACATACCAGGTATTGGAAACAAAAACTGCCAGACTGAAAAAGAAAGGAGAGATACTACCCTAAGCTTTATATCGAAAAACTACCCAAGCATGGACTGGACCCATGCATACACCGACGGTTCTGTAACAAACACTACACAGAACGGAGGGGCAGGAGCATTCCTGGACCTACCAAATGGCAGAAAAATAACACTGTCATTCGCTACTGGTAAGTACACAAGCAATTTCAGAGCGGAGGCAGAGCCACTGAGGGCGGCAGTGGAAGAAATGGTGACACACAAAGAAAATGAAAGCCATATAGTCCTGCTTACAGATGCTCTCGCGGTAGTCACAGCGCTAAAAAGCCAGAAAAACACTGAGCTTAATGACTTAAGAGAAGCACTCTGCAAACTGTGCCAGCAGTCCGCACCAAAAAGGGTAGTGGTACAGTGGGTCCCATCACACTGCAACATTCAAGGCAACGAAGAGGCAGACAGACTGGCAAAAGAAGGTGCAAGACTACCACAAACAGATACTAGTATGACGTACGAAGAGTCAAAACGGCTTATCAAAGCCAGATACATGACCAAATGGGAAACCGAACATACTGGTTACACCAAAAACGATGCCTATTACCAGTTGAACAGAAGAGAGCAGGTCATTGTCTTTAGACTTCGCACTGGCCACAAAAGACTGAGGTACCACCTATTCAACAAATTGAAGATAGGTGGTACCGACGAATGCCCGTGCGGTACCGGTAAAATGACCGCTGAACATCTGCTGCAGAACTGCCCGACATACGAGGATCAGAGAGAGCAGATGTGGCCATCACCAGTGGAACTGCAAGACAAGCTCTATGGCAGTGTCGACAGCCTCAGGATGACCGCCGCTTTTTTCGAAAAAATAATGGTTACTGTCTGACTGCGTACGAAGATGAAGAAGAAGAAGAAACGTCCAAATTCTGCTCTCACGTGCCCTGGACATAGGCCATGTTTGGCACTGGTAGCACAGAGTCGGCATAAATATACTGTTTATCAGCTGTTGCTTTGTTGCCAAACTATTGCTCGGTGCCTAAGCAGTGGGGACAGCTGATAAGTCCCAGCAGATGCTTTCTCACACCTAATCTAAACTTCCCTGTCGATCCTAGCGTCTGCCGCAAGAATACTGACAAATACTTGAACTCATGGACCTGTTGAAGAACAATCTCAGTTACACCTTTCTTGAGTGGCCCATGTGTTCTACTTGGCTTAGCTTGGCTTGGCTTGGCTTGGCTTCGTTCGTTCTTAATCTCCCGCTACCAAACCCCGAAAGGGCTTAAGTAGCAGAATGTAGTCCAGCGAACGGAATGCGTTGTGTCGTAGTTTACAGCTTGACTGCGATATTTGCACTTTTCGGTCCAACACATCCGACTTCAGCGAGCATGTTTTCAGTACCGGGTTAGTATTCCCTCTTCGATCGATTCTCCTTAGCCAGTCTGCCCTGGTGCAGCCTGTTATCCAGGATCATCGCGTGGAGGTGTAGAAGGGTCTTGGCAGCTCTGGTTCGCAGGCCCTGACGCTAGCAGTCAGATATGGGTCGCTGACCACTGCAGCTCATGCGCTACTCCGCATCTGGATCCCAGGTGTTCTACTGATCATCATAGTTTCTGTTTTGTTCTCGCTAATTCGTATATTGTATTTATCACAGGTAAAATTTATATGATTAAATAATATCTACGAATTAAACAAGACAACTGAAATGATTGAGACAGCTTTGGATCAAATATTCAATTTATAAATTGTGGGACCATGACGCGGATGATAGTTCATCATTATTGATGTTCATGGTCTGCTTTAGGAGCTGGTGGGCTGGGACATCCCCGACAAGTCCAAATTGGCCCACACGACGACCAACATATTGAGTGTGCTTACGAGACCTTTATGTGTTGCACATATTCTTTTCCAACAACATACGCTCGTATATGGAATTATCCAGCTGGCATAAAAGAAACAAAGGTTTACAGCGGGATAGTGATTATTGTTCTATCCTTATTTCAAACGTTTTAGTATCGAATCACATTCTTTGTATACACATCTCACAATCACGCAGTAAACGCTCGACAGTCCTTTATAACACAGCTTTTCTAAATAAATTCTAGCAACAGATTATCTGGTAGATTAGGGAGTGTCCGATGTTAAGGAAATAGGCCTGAATTATGCCATGTTTAAGACAGATGTACTGGTTGCTGTCTTCTGGCCAAGAACTCTGTGAAACGCAAAATCTTTTAGCGACAGTCAAAACCATGACTGTTGGAGTCATTGCTATGGGACAGTCGGAGACGGGACTGTTGGAGTCATTGATGTGAAACAGTAAGATACAGGACTGTTGGAGTCATTGAAGTGGAACAGTCAGACATAACTGTTGGAGTCATTTATGTGGGATAGACAGACATGACTGTTGGAGTCATTGATGTGTGACAGTCGGAGACATGACTGATGGAGTCATTGGCGTGGAACAGTCAAAGACGTGATTTTTGTAGTCATTGGTGTGGGAGAGTCAAAGACATGATTGTTGGAGTCATTTATGTGGGGCAGTCAAAGACGTGGATGTTGGAGTCATTTATGTGGGGGCAGTTAAAGACATGGATGTTGGAGTCATTTATGTGGGGCAGTCAAAGACATGGATGTTGGAGTCATTTATGTGGGGCAGTCAAAGACATGGATGTTGGAGTCATTTATGTGGGGCAGTCAAAGACATGGATGTTGGAGTCATTTATGTGAGGCAGTCAAAGACATGGATGTTGGAGTCATTTATGTGAGGCAGTCAACGATATGGATGTTGGAGTCATTTATGTGGGGCAGTCAACGATATGGATGTTGGAGTCATTTATGTGGGGCAGTAAAAGACATGACTGTTGGAGTCATTTATGTGGGGCAGTCAAAGACATGGATGTTGGAGTCATTTATGTGGGGCAGTAAAAGACATGGATGTTGGAGTCATTTATGTGGGGCAGTCAAAGACATGGATGTTGGAGTCATTTATGTGGGGCAGTCAAAGACATGGATGTTGGAGTCATTTATGTGGGGCAGTCAAAGACATGGATGTTGGAGTCATTTATGTGGGGCAGTCAAAGACATGGATGTTGGAGTCATTTATGTGGGGCAGTCAAAGATATGGAGGTTGGAGTCATTTATGTGAGGCAGTCAAAGACATGGAGGTTGGAGTCATTTATGTGAGGCAGTCAAAGATATGGATGTTGGAGTCATTTATGTGGGGCAGTCAAAGACATGACTGTTGGAGTCATCTATGTGGGGCAGTCAAAGACATGGATGTTGGAGTCATTTATGTGGGCCAGTCAAAGACATGGATGTTGGAGTCATGTATGTGGGGCAGTCAGAGACATGACTGTTGGAGTCATTTATGTGGGGCAGTCAAAGGAATGGATGTTGGAGTCATTTATGTGGGGCAGTCAAAGGCATGGATGTTGGAGTCATTTATGTGGGGCAGTCAAAGGCATGGATGTTGGAGTCATTTATGTGAGCCAGTCATAGGCATGGATGTTAGAGTCATTTATGTGGGGCAGTCAAAGGCATGGATGTTGGAGTCATTTATGTGGGGCAGTCAAAGGCATGGATGTTGGAGTCATTTATGTGGGGCAGTCAAAGGAATGGATGTTTGAGTCATTTATGTGAGCCAGTCATAGGCATGGATGTTGGAGTCATTTATGTGGGGCAGTCAAAGGCATGGATGTTGGAGTCATTTATGTGGGGCAGTCAAAGGCATGGATGTTGGAGTCATTTATGTGGGGCAGTCAGAAACATGACTATTGGAGTCATTTATGTGGGGCAGTCAGAAACATGACTGTTGGAGTCATTTATGTGGGGCAGTCAGAAACATGACTGTTGGAGTCATTTATGTGGGGCAGTCAAAGACATGACTGTTGGAGTCATTTATGTGGGGCAGTCAAAGACATGGATGTTGGAGTCATTTATGTGGGGCAGTAAAAGACATGGATGTTGGAGTCATTTATGTGGGGCAGTCAAAGACATGGATGTTGGAGTCATTTATGTGGGGCAGTCAAAGACATGGATGTTGGAGTCATTTATGTGGGGCAGTCAAAGACATGGATGTTGGAGTCATTTATGTGAGGCAGTCAAAGATATGGATGTTGGAGTCATTTTTGTGGGGCAGTCAAAGACATGACTGTTGGAGTCATTTATGTGGGGCAGTCAAAGACATGGATGTTGGAGTCATTTATGTGGGGCAGTAAAAGACATGGATGTTGGAGTCATTTATGTGGGCCAATCAAAGACATGGATGTTGGAGTCATGTATGTGGGGCAGTCAGAGACATGACTGTTGGAGTCATTTATGTGGGGCAGTCAGAAACATGACTGTTGGAGTCATTTATGTGGGGCAGTCAGAAACATGACTGTTGGAGTCATTTATTTGGGGCAGTCAAAGACATGACTGTTGGAGTCATTTATGTGGGGCAGTCAAAGACATGGATGTTGGAGTCATTTATGTGGGGCAGTAAAAGACACGAATGTTGGAGTCATTTATGTGGGGCAGTCAAAGACATGGATGTTGGAGTCATTTATGTGGGGCAGTCAAAGATATAGATGTTGGAGTCATTTATGTGGGGCAGTCAAAGACATGACTATTGGAGTCATTTATGTGGGGCAGTCAAAGACATGGATGTTGGAGTCATTTATGTGGGGCAGTAAAAGACATGGATGTTGGAGTCATTTATGTGGGCCAGTCAAAGACATGGATGTTGGAGTCATTTATGTGAGGCAGTCAAAGATATAGATGTTGGAGTCATTTATGTGGGGCAGTCAAAGACATGACTATTGGAGTCATTTATGTGGGGCAGTCAAAGACATGGATGTTGGAGTCATTTATGTGGGGCAGTAAAAGACATGGATGTTGGAGTCATTTATGTGGGCCAGTCAAAGACATGGATGTTGTAGTCATGTATGTGGGGCAGTCAGAGACATGACTGTTGGAGTCATTTATGTGGGGCAGTCAAAGGCATGGATGTTGGAGTCATTTATGTGGGGCAGTCAAAGGCATGGATGTTGGAGTCATTTATTTGGGGCAGTCAAAGGCATGGATGTTGGAGTCATTTATGTGGGGCAGTCAAAGACATGGATGTTGGAGTCATTTATGTGGGGCAGTCAAAGGCATGGATGTTGGAGTCATTTATGTGGGGCAGTCAAAGACATGGATGTTGGAGTCATTTATGTGGGGCAGTCAAAGACATGGATGTTGGAGTCATTTATGTGGGGCAGTCAAAGGCATGGATGTTGGAGTCATTTATGTGCGGCAGTCAAAGGCATGGATGTTGGAGTCATTTATGTGGGGCAGTCATTGGCATGGATGTTGGAGTCATTTATGTGGGGCAGTCAGAAACATGACTGTTGGAGTCATTTATGTGGGGCAGTCAGAAACATGACTGTTGGAGTCATTTATGTGGGGCAGTCAGAAACATGACTGTTGGAGTCATTTATGTGGGTCAGTCAGAAACATGACTGTTGGAGTCATTGATTTGAGAGTGGGACACGTGTTCATCCATCAATTATCTTTGCTGTTGCTCCATCTTTTGCTAAAATTGTCGTATCCTCATTTGTAAGACTGTTTCACTTTCTTGTCAAGTTATCAGTCAACCAGTCAACCTGCTATCAGTCAACCAGTCAATCAGTAATCAGTCAACCTGCTATCAGTCAACCAGTCAATCAGTTATCAGTCAAACAGTCATTTTTAGTGCTGTTTTCTTTAGCAATCGGTTCTACTTTATTTGGCTACTAGCCTCAAGCACATCCTATTTATTCATCATTTGTAACATATTTTTGATTATAACTGTTTTGTACATGGATATCACTCCAATTTATCAAATCCTTGCAGCATAGGGGATCAACAAATTCTGGATGTATCTTCCTGTCATGTTTCATCATGCGCAACCTTGTCCACGTTTTATTTGTTGCCATTATATTTGTCACAATCTCTATTGCCGTTATATTTGTCACAATCTCTGTTGCCATTATATTTGTCACAATCTCTGTTGCCATTATATTTGTCACAATCTCTATTGCCGTTATATTTGTCACAATCTCTGTTGCCATTATATTTGTCACAATCTCTGTTGCCATTATATTTTCACAATCTCTATTGCCGTTATATTTGTCACAATCTCTGTTGCCATTATATTTTCACAATTTTTGTTGCCGTTATATTTGTCACAATCTCTGTTGCCATTAAATTGGTCACAATCTCTCTTGCCGTTATATTTGTCACAATCTCTGTTCTCCGTGTCCATTTAGGTGTACATCTACTTCTCTTGTCCTGGAGGTTCCAGAACAGAGACTGTCTGCTATTGGAATAATGTCACCTTTGTACATGTATGTCTATGTTTGCAGTCCTGCATCTCTCTCTTTCGCTCTCTCTCTCTCTCACTCTCTCTCATCCTCTCCCTCACTCTCACTCATGGACCCAGTACCTCACATTATCGTTGTGAATCTGCTCTAGCATCTGGTTATCTCCCAAGGGAGGATGGAGTGGGCAGTGTAAAACAGAGAAAACAATCAATAACTTGCTTTGTCAGTGAATACCTTTAGATGGGTCGATCTTCTGATAGCGAAATAAGGCGAGATCAGTGCAGTCAGAAGGTCAGCGCAGTCAGGAAGTTCGGTAGTCTGGAGGTTAGTGCAGTCAGGAGGTTAGTGCGGTCAGGAGGTTAGGGCAGTCTGGAGGTTAGGGCAGTCAGGAGGTCAGTGCAGTCAGGAGGTTAGGACAGTCAGGCGGTTAGGGTAGTCTAGAGGTTAGGGCAGTCATGAGGTCAGCGCAGTCAGGAGGTTAGGACAGTCAGGCGGTTAGGGTAGTCTAGAGGTTAGGGCAGTCATGAGGTCAGCGCAGTCAGAAGTAAACTGAGATCAAGGAGACACATTTCTGGATGTTAGATGTAGTTTTGCAGAATACTGTTAGGAGACCTGTTTATGGTAATGTACTAACATAAAAAATGAATTCGTCTTAAAAGAATATCTATCTATCTATCTATCTATCTATCTATCTATCTATCTATCTATCTATCTATCTATCTATCTATCTATCTATCTGTCTGTCTGTCTGTCTGTCTGTCTGTCTGTCTGTCTGTCTGTCTGTCTGTCTGTCTGTCTGTCTGTCTGTCTGTCTGTCTGTCTGTCTGTCTGTCTGTCTGTCTGTCTGTCTGTCTGTCTGTCTGTCTGTCTGTCTGTCTGTCTGTCTGTCTGTCTGTCTGTCTGTCTGTCTGTCTGTCTGTCTGTCTGTCTGTCTGTCTGTCTGTCTGTCTGTCTGTCTGTCTGTCTGTCTGCCTGCCTGCCTGCCTGCCTGCCTGCCTGCCTGCCTGCCTGCCTGCCTGCCTGCCTGCCTGCCTGCCTGCCTGCCTGCCTGCCTGCCTGCCTGCCTGCCTGCCTGCCTGCCTGCCTGCCTGCCTGCCTGCCTGCCTGCCTGCCTGCCTGCCTGCCTGAAAAACCCGTCCGTCTGTCTGTCTGTCTGTCTATATTTCCAATCTATCTATCTATCTATCTATATATCTATCTATCTATCTATCTATCTATCTATCTATCTATCTATCTATCTATCTATCTATCTATCTATCTATCTATCTATCTACCTATCTATCTATCTATCTATCTGTCTATCTGTCTATCTATCTATCTGTCTGTCTGTCTGTCTTATCTATCTATCTTATCTATCTTGTGTGACTGTCTGTCTGTCTGTCCGTCTGACTGCCTGCCCGACCACCCGCTCGTCCGTCTATTCCGTCCGTCTGTCTGTCTGTCTACATATCTATATTCATCCATTCATCCATCAATTCATCCATAATCTGGTTGTCTGTCTTCTTGTCTGCCTCTCTCTTGTTATGTCTGCATGACTGCCTGCATGTATGTCTGTCCATCTGCTCGTCTGTCGTTCCCTCCGTAAATGCATGTGTGTTTTTTATCTATTACTCTAGCAGTCTATACATGTGTTTGTCCGTGTGAACGTATGTATGTTTCATTCTTTGCACTATACAAACAAATCTTGCTTTTAAGTCTGTTATATAATTGATAAAATTTTCGTATCCATTTTGCACACATTCCATCTCTCTCCGATCCTCTTTCTCTCTATCACGCCCTCTCCCTTCCTCAACCTCTCGGCCTCTCCTTCTGTGTCACAGCAAAAGTAATTTGAAAACCTTGTTTGAAATATATTTGGGTAATTTGATGTTTGAGTTTCATCTCTTTCTCTTTGTCAACAAAGCCAAATTACACTGAATCGAAAAACCGGCGCTTTTGTTTGCGCAGAGCATCATGGGATTACCGGTAGATTAAAATACGTTCCTTCTTCATCTGAAACGCAATATTTTGTCGGCGTGTGGATGTTTTCTTACGTAAACCGGTGGGTTTGTGTGCGTGCGTGCGAGTGCACGCAGGAGTGTGTGTTTTACTTGATGTACAGCGGTTTGGCTAAATTGCGACGGAGTTCATGTTTTTTTCTTTATTTTTTTTTCAATTTTTCTTTTATCAACACAAAGGGCCTCCACCGTAGATCGCCCCGTAATCAAATCCTGCGGTACACCAGTGTCTGCTTTGCTGCTGTTGTTTTTGTAATAATTTGTCTTACTTGTTGATGTTACTCATCTCGTATGCAAACATCTTAAGTCTCCACTTATGATAATCAGAGGTGCGGAAGATGCTACACAGTTGATGAGCTGACAACAGCCAGCGACTCACAGCTGTCTTCTTGCATCAGGAACATCGACTCAAAGCTGGCTTCTTGCACCAGGATCAGCGACTCAAAGACGGCTTCTTGCACCAGGATCAGCGACCAAAAGCTGGCATCTTGCACCAGGATCAGCGAACCAGAGCTGGCTTCTTGCATCAGGAACAGCGAACCAGAGCTGGCTTCTTGCACCAGGATCAGCGAACCAGAGCTGGCTTCTTGCATCATGATCAGCGAACCAGAGCTGGTTTCTTGCATCAGGATCAGCGAACCAGAGCTGGCTTCTTGCATCAGGATCAGCGACTCAAAGATGGCTTCTTGCATCAGGATCAGCGAACCAGAGCTGGCTTCTTGCACCAGGATCAGCGAACCAGAGCTGGCTTTTTGCATCAGGATCAGCGAACCAGAGCTGGTTTCTTGCATCAGGATCAGCAGAGGAAGCATTGAGGAAAGGAGGGGCGGGACACGTCATATTTCTACAGGATGGAACCGTTATAGGGAAAGCAAGTGCTGCTGGGGAGCCCTCGACAAATCTAAGAACAGAGCAACAGGCAATAATTGAAGCAGTCAAACTATTGGATGAAAAGGGGTTAAAGGATAACAGAATAGTGTTTTTGTGCGACTGCGTGGAAATTTTGCAGGCCACACAAAGAGAACCACAAGATAGTATGGAAAGGGAGCTGATATGCCAGCTAAACAAACTCTCAGACCACAATAAAATCACCTTCCAGTGGATTCCAGCTCACTGCGGCATACCTGGAAATGAATGAGCGGACAGGCTAGCCAGGGAGGGAAGACAAAGAGAACAATTCACCCACCCAGTGTCACTGCCAGAAGTCAAGGCAAACATTTAAAAAAAATATAAACAACAGTGGATAGAGAGAACAAACAATAGATACCCACAGGACCCAATCAATAGACTGAATAGAAAACAGTATACCGCCATTTTTCGCCGCAGAACAGGTCATTGCAGACTAAATGCACACATGCATAAAATGAAAGCAGCACAGACTGCACAATGCACATGTCAGAGAGGACCCCAGACTCCAGAACACATCCTGCAAACATGCCCACTGCACCAAGACTCCCGTGAAAAGACCTGGCCCGAGGAGAGAAACATACAAGACAAACTGTGGGGAATCATTGAGGACCTGCGACTGACGTGTCACTTCATGGAGGCAGCCCATCTAGTGGCATAAAACGAGCATACGAAACCGAACGCAAAGAAGAAGAACGCGCATCAGGATCAGCTAACCAGAGCTGGTTTCTTGCATCAGGATCAGCGAATCAGAGCTGGTTTCTTGCATCAGGATCAGCTAACCAGAGCTGGTTTCTTGCATCAGGATCACGAGAACCAGAACTGGCTTCTTGCACCAGGATCAGCCAACCAGAGCTGGTTTCTTGCATCAGGATCAGTGAACAAGAGCTGGCTTCTTGCACCAGGATCAGCCAATCAGAGCTGGCTTCTTGCATCAGGATCAGTGAACAAGAGCTGGCTTCTTGCACCAGGATCAGCCAACCAGAGCTGGTTTCTTGCACCAGGATCAGCCAACCAGAGCTGGTTTCTTGCACCAGGATCAGCCAACCAGAGCTGGCTTCTTGCACCAGGATCAGCCAACCAGAGCTGGTTTCTTGCACCAGGATCAGCCAACCAGAGCTGGCTTCTTGCATCAGGATCAGCCAACCAGAGCTGGTTTCTTGCACCAGGATCAGCCAACCAGAGCTGGTTTCTTGCACCAGGATCAGCCAACCTGAACTGGCTTCTTGCATCAGGATCAGCGACAGAGCTAACCAAGACCATATTCTGCCTCCAGCTGGTGGCCCTGTCAAAAGGCGGTTCATGTGTATCTGGATAGGTCACACCTTAAGGTAGAGTTTTGGTAGCATTTCTAGGCAATCTTTGTTTTGGAATCCAGAAAGTACGTAAAGTGTGGGTAGACCTCTCCACACTTGAAGACGTCAAAAGCAGGCAAACCGGAAAGATGCTGGTCCATTGTGGATATTGTTGAAAAGGTTTGGCTATTTTAATTGACCCTGACTAACATTGTCCGATCAGTATATTTTACCTGGCCCTGACTAACATTGTCCAATCAGTATGTTTTACCCGACCATGACTAACTTTGTCCAATCAGTATGTTTTACCCGGCCATGACTAACATTGTCCAATCAGTATGTTTTACTTGGCCCTAACGGACATTGTCCGATCAGTATGTTTTACCTGGCCCTAACGGACATTGTCCGATCAGTATGTTTTACTTGGCCCTAACGGACATTGTCCGATCAGTATGTTTTTACCTGGCCCTAACTAACATTGTCCGATCAATATATTTTACCTGGCCCTGACTAATATGTACTATCAGTATGTTTTTACCTGGCCCTAACTAACATGTCCAATCAATATATTTTACCTGACCATACTTTGGTTTCCTCTCCCTTTCGAGGCAAGTAAGTTGGATGTATTCACATTAGAATAGTAGCGGCTAGAGCGCCGTAGTAGTTCATGATGTTTGTATCGCGTGGCAGAGGGACCGGTTCGAATCTTCACTAACGGCCCGCATCAGTCTACTCAGCTGTAGATGACCTACAGTTAGGGACAGCAAGGCGGCAATCTCTGCGAGGAAGGGAAACGGTGGCCATTTCTACCCGGGATTGAAGCGAGGATCACATACTTGCAGCATGGTTAAATATTAAAGTCAGCCTTTGTCTTGGTTGATGTGTTCGAAACCTTTAGCGTGTAATCACCCATGAGAACCAGTTCATTTAAAGCTGTGAAGTAAGGTGAGTATTTACAGCTTAGCCCTTTGTGAAGTGGGCAGTCAGTTTTTTGTTAACCCTTTGTGATGAGGGTGGAAAGTTCCTTTTTAGATCTTTGTGAAGCTCATTGACCAGTCCCTTCTAAGCTCTATAGGAAGCATGGTGTCCAATTCAGTTTTAGCTCTTTGTGAAGCACTGTGATAGTTCCTTTTCCCCTTTTTGTGAATTAGGTTTGCCCAGGTCATTTTCACCTCTTTGTGAAGTAGGGTGACCAGGCCTTTTTAAAAACTATTTGTGAAGTAGAATAAGCATTTACATTTTAGCTCTTTGTGAAGTAGGGTTAACATTTACAATTTAGCTCTTTGTGAGGTAGGGTGAACATTTACATTTTAGCCCTTTGTGAAGTAGGATGAGCATTTACATTTAGCCCTTTGTGAGGTAGGGTGAGAAATTACATTTTAACCCTTTGTGACTGGGGGGGGGGGGGGGGTCCTGTGATTAACATCATGTCCGTCTTGTTGTAAGAAACCAATAGGCTAAGTTAAGGACACTTTTCTTAGGGTGTCTCGTTCGTTGAATCCCCTTACTCATTTCTTGCATGCAGCAAGGCGCATCCGTCAACTTGAAGTACGTGGATCAAATCCGAATTGCATGTTACTTTACTTTTTCTCTGTTGTCTGATGTGTATATTTTCCGAGTGCTTACCATATACATGTCTGTGCGATTGTTGTCGCTGATTTATTGATCTGCTCACTTCGCTGTGCTTGTCTTGTAAATGATCTTTACGCCCCCGAATTATGAATCCCCTTGAGACACACAAACAACCAGGCTTGAGTGAAACTCTCGTGATTCAGTATTTGGGCGATATTTAATCATTAGTTTTGTCCGTATCACAAGGAGACTTGTATCTCCATCATTTATCAAAACTGTTGGATTCCAATCATTGTTCTCGCTCGGCTCTTGTCCAGCACGCGGGTCGTGACCTGGCTGGAGAAGATTGGTAAGAGAGATTCAGGCCGCTCGACCTTGATACACGCTTGATAACCTCCGATAGCTTCATCGCTTTTAGCTGTCTGGTTTGCACGCATGCGCAGGAGTGGATTGAGTTGTCTGTCCTTGTGATGTTTGAGAAGACATGATGAAAGGTAGTTGACTAGTTTGGTCGGAATAGTTGGACTTTTTGTGTTTGAGAAGACATGATGAAAGGTAGTTGACTAGTTTGGTCGGAATAGTTGGACTTTTTTGTGTTTGAGAAGACATGATGAAAGGTAGTTGACTAGTTTGGTCGGAATAGTTGGACCTTTTGTGTTTGAGAAGATGTGATGAAAGGTAGTTGACTAGTTTGGTCAGAATAGTTGGACCTTTTGTGTTTGAGAAGATATGATGAAAGGTAGTTGACTAGTTTGGTCGGAATAGTTGGACCTTTTGTGTTTGAGAAGATATGATGAAAGGTAGTTGACTAGTTTGGTCAGAATAGTTGGACCTTTTGTGTTTGAGAAGATATGATGAAAGGTAGTTGACTAGTTTGGTCAGAATAGTTGGACCTTTTGTGTTTGAGAAGATGTGATGAAAGGTAGTTGACTAGTTTGGTCGGAATAGTTGGACCTTTTGTGTTTGAGAAGATGTGATGAAAGGTAGTTGACTAGTTTGGTCGGAATAGTTGGACCTTTTGTGTTTGAGAAGATGTGATGAAAGGTAGTTTACTAGTTTGGTCGGAATAGTTGGACCTTTTGTGTTTGAGAAGATGTGATGAAAGGTAGTTTACTAGTTTGGTCGGAATAGTTGGACCTTTTGTGTTTGAGAAGATGTGATGAAAGGTAGTTGACTAGTTTGGTCGGAATAGTTGGACCTTTTGTGTTTGAGAAGATGTGATGAAAGGTAGTTTACTAGTTTGGTCGGAATAGTTGGACCTTTTGTGTTTGAGAAGATGTGATGAAAGGTAGTTGACTAGTTTGGTCGGAATAGTTATATTTGATGAACTAATTTTGATTCTTTTGTATTTAATAAAATAACTTGATTTTTTGTATTTGATTTAATAATTTGACTATTTTGTATTTTAAGGAATAATTTGGCTAATGACATACCTTGATTTTTTTGTATTTTATGGAATAATTTTACTGTTTGTATTTGATGGAAAATGACTATTTGTAGTTAATTGAATCATCTGACTACTTTGATTTGATTGACAATGATTGACATTTGATTGGCAATGTGAACTATTTGTATATGACTGGATATTTAGTCTTTTTATTTATGACTTAGTGTTTTGATCATTCATATATGACCAAATATTTTTCGTAATGTATTAGACAATGATTATATTGACTCTAACTGACTGAATATTTTTATGATTTATGACTGCATATTTTGACTATCTGTGTATATGTATGTATATCAGTGTGTGTATGTGTATGTATTCATGTATGTGCGTGACTGTTCCAAAGTGATGTGTGTGATTCATGGACAAGCTGGAATAGTTGTCAGGGTCAGTTGAAACATACTGATCAAGACCTTTTCCTCACGTCAGGGTCAAGTGAAACATACTGGTCAAGACCCCTACCTCACGTCATGGTCAAGTGAAACATACTGGTCAAGACCCGTAACTCACGTCAGGGCCAGGTGAAACATACTGGTTAAGGCCTCTACTTCACGTCAGGGCCAGGTGAAACATACTGGTCAAGACCTCTACCTCACGTCAGGGCCAGGTGAAACATACTTGTCAAAACCCCTAACTCACGTCAGGGCCAGGTGAAACATGCTGGTCAAGACCCCTACCTCACGTCAGGGCCAGGTGAAACATACTGGTCAAGACCCCTAACTCACGTCAGGGCCAGGTGAAACATACTGGTCAAGACCCCTAACTCACGTCAGGGCCAGGTGAAACATACTGGTCAAGACCCCTAACTCACGTCAGGGCCAGGTGAAACATACTGGTCAAGACCCCTAACTCACGTCAGGGCCAGGTGAAACATGCTGGTCAAGAACCCTACCTCACGTCAGGGCCAGGTGAAACATACTGGTCAAGACCCCTAACTCACGTCAGGGCCAGGTGAAACATCGTCAATAGTTACATTAATTTACCATGAATCGCTTACACAAATAAGGAAAGAATGAAAGAAGAAGATGAAGAAGAAGAAGAAGAAGAACAACACCAACAAAGTGAACAGGTTCTATGTAGGTCATTATAACATATGTCTGACTTTCTATTGATATACTCAAGTTGGCATCTGAATGTGGACGAATATGAAGATGATTTTGATAATGAAAACAAGAAGAACTGGCTCGGTCCTCAACGACGAACCACCCCCTCCCCAACCCCGATACAAGAACCCACCCCTCCCTCTTATCAGAGTAATGAATTGGATGCGTGTTTTAATTACAGAGAGCTACCACCCCTCGTTCGTTACTTAGAGTAGTCTCTGCTTGTCGTTAGCAACAGATTGTCTCCCCCGTTGCTGCCGAACTGAGGCATATGTCCGGATAGCGGTCAGAAGTTTGGAGATGGACCATTAAGTGGGCTCAGCTGCTGATCACACGCGAAGACTATCTATGCTTAAAAATCTAGGCATGTCTGCGACAGCAATGTAGTCATTTAGAATAGTGTCTGAAATGTTAAAAAGGGAGTTTGATATAGGTCACGGACTGAAATTTAGTGTTTAGACATGTATACGAATGGTGCAGATACCGCGTTGAGACGAAAACAAGAATAAAACTTGCTGTACCGGCTAAAGGTCTTCATCAGGCCCAACAGACAATACGAATCTGCGGTGGGGTCAGTGTGTTTCACCTAGCCTGACGTGAGAGGATGGAGGGGTCTTGATCAGTATGTTTTACCTGGCCCTGACGTGAGGTTGGGACTGAGTATGTTTTACCTGGCCCTGGCGTGAGGTTGGGATTGAGTATGTTTTACCTGGCCCTGACGTGAGGTTGTGACTGAGTATGTTTTACCTGGCCCTGACGTGAGGTTGGGACTGAGTATGTTTTACCTGGCCATGACGTGAGGTTGTGACTGAGTATGTTTTACCTGGCACTGACGTGAGGTTGGGACTGAGTATGTTTTACCTGGCCCTGACGTGAGGTTGGGACTGAGTATGTTTTACCTGGCCCTGACGTGAGGTTGTGACTGAGTATGTTTTACCTGGCCCTGACGTGAGGTTGAGACTGAGTTTGTTTTAACTGGCCCTGACGTGAGGTTGTGACTGAGTATGTTTTACCTGGCCCTGACGTGAGGTTGTGACTGAGTATGTTTTACATGGCCCTGACGTGAGGTTGGGACTGCGTATGTTTTACCTGGCCCAGATATGAGGTTGGGACTGAGTATGTTTTACCTGGCCCAGACGTGAGGTTGTGACTGAGTATGTTTTACCTGGTCCAGACGTGAGGTTTGGACTGAGTATGTTTTACCTGGCCCTGACGTGAGGTTGGGAAAGTATGTTTTACCTGGCCCTGACGTGAGGTTGTGACTGAGTATGTTTTACCTGGCCCTGACGTGAGCTTGGGACTCAGTACGTTTTACCTGGCCCTGACGTGAGGTTGGGACTGAGTATGTTTTACCAGGCCCTGACGTGAGGTTGTGAACGAGTATGTTTTACCTGGCACTGACGTTAGGTTGCGACTGAGTATGTTTTACCTGGCCCTGATGTGAGGTTGGGAAAGTATGTTTTACCTGGCCCTGACGTGAGGTTGTGACTGAGTATGTTTTACCTGGCCCTGACGTGAGGTTGGGACTGAGTATGTTTTACCTGGCCCTGACGTGAGGTTGGGAAAGTATGTTTTACCTGTCACTGACGTGAGGTTGGGACTGAGTATGTTTTACCTGGCCCTGACGTGAGGTTGTGACTGAGTATGTTTTACCTGGCCCAGGCGTGAGGTTGGGACTGAGTATGTTTTATCTGGCCCTGACGTGAGGTTGTGACTGAGTATGTTTTACCTGGCCTTGACGTGAGGTTGTGACCGAGTATGTTTTACCTGACCTTGACGTGAGGTTGGGACTGAGTATGTTTTACCTGGCCCTGACGTGAGGTTGGGAAAGTATGTTTTACCTGGCCCAGACGTGAGCTTTGGACTCAGTACGTTTTACCTGGCCCTGACGTGTATGTTGTATGTATGTTGTGAGAGCTAGGTTGTATCTATGTTGTGAGAGCTAGATTGTATCTATGTTGTGAGAGCTAGGTTGTATGTATGTTGTGAGAGCTAGGTTGTATCTATTTTGTGAGAGCTAGGTTGTATGTATGCTGTGAGAGCTATGTTGTATGTATGTTGTGTTGTGAGAGCTGGATTGAATGTATGTTATGTAGTGAGATCTATGGTGTATGTATGTTGTGTAGTAAGATCTGTGTTGTATGTATGTTGTGTTGTGAGAGCTGGGTTGTATGTATGTTGTGTAGTGAGATCTATGTTGCATGTATGTTGTGTTGTGAGATCAATGGTTTATGTATGTTGTGTTGCGAGAACTGTGTTGTGTTTACGTTGTGTTGTGCTGTAGTGACTATATCAAGGATATATATAGTCAGCGCTCTTCTGCTGAGCAACAATTTGTGCTTGACGAGTACAAATCATCCGTTTTTAATCTTTACTATGTAACGTCTCTCGCACGATTATTAATGATATTACTGTTCGAATAGATTGTACATAAGCTAGCTTATGATGGTGGATCTAAATCAACATCTACTGCCACAATTTAAACCTACTGAACCATACGAAGAGTCAAAAAGGCGTATTAGAGCTAGATACATGACCAAATGAGAAACAGAACATACTAGCTACACAAAAAACGATGCTTATTACCAGTTGAACAGAAGAGAGCAAGATCGTGGTCTTCAGACTTCGCACAGGCCACAACAGACTGAGGTACCACCTATTCAATAAATTGAAGATAGGTAGCACTGACGAATGCTGGTGTGGTACCGGGAAAATGACCGCTGAACATCTGCTGCAAAACTGCCCGACATACGAGGATCAGAGAAAGCAGATGTGGCCATCACCAGTGGCAACACTAGACAAGCTCAATGGCAGTGTCGACAGCCTCAGGATGACAGCTGCTTTTTTCGAAAAAATACAGATTGAAGTATGACAGCGTACGAAGAAGAAGAAGAAGAAACCTACTAAAGCCATCGATAAATGGTACTCCAGTGCTAAAACTACCAAGAATGTTCAAGGAGACACACGCAATGCCCCTGACAGCAGTGATTTTTTTCTTAGAAGAAATAGACTAATACTGTGTAAGTAATACAATATATTTGGGTTTTTATACGCATTTTGTTTGTAGAAATAAAGGGGAATTAGTGTCTAGTTTAAATTTGTTAACATAGATTGCATGATTGTAGCCTGACCTTGCTGACTGGTGCAAATATTTGACTGACTGGTAAGCCACCCTAAAATTGGTCAAGTCCTGTATATAGTGGAAGCTGCGCTTTTTGTGTAATTCAAGCTATGGTGTATATATGTCATTGTGAGATTGATTTGTTATATGTATACATTTTCATATTACGTTCTGGTGTGTTTGTAAATATAAATAAATGTATATGTGTGTGTGTGTGTGTGTATATATATATATATATATATATATATATATATATATATATATATATATATATATATATATATATATATATATATATATATACACACACATATACATATACAAATAAAAAGTAAGTCGCATGTTCTTTACAGAACGTGGCTTCTTACAACCACCACCTATTTGGCTGTTATAAGCTTCTTGGCAAGTGTGCAGTACGGTAAGTCGCCATTACTTTCCGTACGTGGAGGAACATTCGCCCGAGAAAAAACCCAGTGTCTGCCAACACATATATATAAATAGTATGTCGTTGTTGCCTTGTTCTGTAAAGTGCATGAATGTATTTTCATGTTTTGCTCAACACATACATTAGTTTTTTTGTGAATATTGAAACAACTTTAGCATGGAGTTTTTTCTTGCTTCTTTTTAGGCCCACTCGCTTCTGTCGTTTTTCTTTGATGGCCTTGTGCCGGGAAGTCATGTGACCATCACGAAAGTATCACAGGACAGCGGGGACGGAGCATCGATCATCTAGAACCACACGCCACCTTGTCCATGAACATCTAAATCCTCATTGTGACCTACTTAGTTACCAATATTATTGGTTACGCTCAACAATGTTATTTGTGTGTGTGTGTTATTTAAAAACTATTTGTGTGTGTGTGTTATTTCAAAACTATTTTTGTGTGGCATCCATACATACTTTCTCTTTTGATTGTAACAGCCATTTTGTATGGAGTTTCGAAATATTTTTAGTGGCTATTCTAAATCTGTATGGTGGAATTCCCAACGATTTCGTGATGGTATTCATCCATCTTTTAGTGGCATTCCTAAATGTTTTAGGAGCATTCATCACTGATATTTTCTTGGTGCTATTTAGCAGTCAATTCTTGATGCCATACAAAGATGTTTTGATGTCATTTTTCACCGATTTCAGTGTGAAACACCATTATTTCCTCGTTGAAATGTTGAACATATCAGTGTGGATGTTGTTTCCCATTTTTATTTGTTATCACGTTTAACCAAATTCTTAATGCGTTGTTTTATCTCGGCCAGAGGAAATGAAGCCACTTTTAGTTTCTAAGACCAGATTTCAAGGTTACGTTAAACTCGTTTCACTATTCGCCACTAAATAGCGATATATCACACACACACGCACGCACGCACCAGCGCGCGCGTGCGCACACACACACACACACAAAGGAATCATTACTGTAAGTTTACACGCATGCGCACACAATGGGAATATCATGTGCACTTTTATCTACTTACTCCCGATGTAAAATGCTTTCTCCGCAAGGAAGGTTTGTTGCAATGGGCCAGCAACATGCTTGTTTCTGGTCTTGAGGATACACTCGGACTAACCGTCATTAGTTTAAGTGTTGATGCTGCTCTACCTCTTGCCGGCCTGCATTCAACTGTTCTGTCCACTATTGTTTTCAGCAGCTAATCCTTCTTCTTCTTCTTCATCGTACGCAGTCAGACAGTAACCATTATTTTTTCGAAAAAGGCAGCGGTCATCCTGAGGCTGTCGACACTGCCATAGAGCTTGTCTAGTGTTGCCACTGGTGATGGCCACATCTGCTCTCTCTGATCCTCGTATGTCGAGCAGTTTTGCATCAAATGCTCAGCGGTCATTTTCCCGGTACTACACGGGCATTCGTCAGTGCCACCTATCTTCAATTTGTTGAATAGGTGGTACCTCAGTCTATTGTGGCCTGTGCGAAGTCTGAAGACAACGACCCAGCAGCGCATCCTTCGTCTATATATGCCTAAAAGGGGGACGGCGTGGACTAGTGGTTAAGTGACACGGCTCACAACCAGAAGGTGCTGGGTTCGATCCCTATCACAGCACCGGCCGTTACCCCGGGGAAGCAAACCCTTAGAAAATGCAAGAGGCAGCAGACCCTTACATAAAATGCATGCTGAAGTCGGATGCACTGGGCCGACAGGCGCAATATAAAAATCGCAGTGCAACGCAGACCGGCTTGGGGATTAGAGAAATAAGGCGAACGCAAAGAAGAAATGTCTAAAACATTTGTATATCTTTCAGTATGTCCATTCCAAACCCTAATCTGGTTATGACGTCTTTATTTGTTTTATTGTCTTTCCACTAAATGCGACCCATTCTTCTATTCATCCTAATTTCAAGAGTCTCTTTGTTGTTGTTGTTGCTTAGATGTTTGCCTCACTAGTTTCTACTGGCGGAGGCGCGTCATTTTCCACCCCAGACCGTAGTCCATTGGGCGATATCAGGACGCATAAACCAGTGCTTGGATGCATGTGTGCGTCTGTATGTACCTATGCTAGGTTTGTGCGCCCTCAGAAGCTAGCCCAACCAAAGTGCAATGGAAGGGCCTCACTGTGAAAGTTGTGCAAGAGTGTGACTAGGATAGAGTCAAATGAAACAGAGTGAGGTGAGAGGAGAGGGACGAATTGCCCCCAAGGTGAAACCTCTTCTACCTTCTTCAAGAGTCTCTGCTCCGTAAGAGGCCAGGCCAGTTACCGAAATGTTTTGTTGATACCAATGCCCACACTGAATAGGTTACTCTTTTGTGTGCCCTTAAAAGGAGGTTAAGTGATGGGTTGCAGTAGCTTTCCTCACATCCCGGGGGTGCTGATGAGGGTGGACCGGGGTCCTCTAGGTGGTTGTGCTATGCTTGGCTTCATCTTCGTGCCACTCACTACTACAGGGATCACGTCCATCCCTCACCTCGTTAGCCAGGCTGCCACGAAAACAGCCCGTTTCCAGACAGGGCTACTAGGATGCCGTAGTGCCAGACCCTGACTACCATGACTGATCAGTACATTTTGCCAGACCCTGACTAACGTGTCTGATCAGTATATTTTGCCTGACCCTGACTAAAATGTCTGATCAGTATATTTTGCCAGACCCTGACTAACATGTCTGATCAGTATATTTTGCCAGACCTTGACTAACATATCTGATCAGTATATTTTGCCAGACCCTGACTAAAATGTCTGATCAGTATATTTTGCCAGACCCTGACTAACATGTCTGATCAGTATATTTTGCTAGACCTTGACTAACATGTCTGATCAGTACATTTTGCCAGACCCTGACTAACATGACTGATCAGTATATTTGGCCAGACCCTGACTAACATGTCTGATCAGTATATTTTGCCAGACCCTGACTAACATGTCTGATCAGTATATTTTGCCAGACCCTGACTAACATGTCTGATCAGTATATTTTGCCAGACCCTGACTAACATGTCTGATCAGTATATTTAGCCTGACCCTGACTAACATGTCTGATCAGTATATTTTGCCAGACCCTAACTAAAATGTCTGATCAGTATATTTTGCCAGACCGTGACTAACATGTCTGATCAGTATATTTGGCCAGACCCTGACTAACATGTCTGATCAGTATATTTTGCCAGACCCTGACTAACATGTCTGATCAGTATATTTTGCCAGACCCTGACTAACATGTCTGATCAGTATATTTTGCCAGACCCTGACTAACATGTCTGATCAGTATATTTAGCCTGACCCTGACTAACATGTCTGATCAGTATATTTTGCCAGACCCTGACTAAAATGTCTGATCAGTATATTTTGCCAGACCGTGACTAACATGTCTGATCAGTATATTTTGCCAGACCCTGACTAACATGTCTGATCAGTACATTTTGCCAGACCCTGACTAACATGTCTGATCAGTATATTTTGCCAGACCCTGACTAACATGTCTGATCAGTATATTTTGCCAGACCTTGACTAACATGTCTGATCTGTACATTTTGCCTGACCCTGACTAACATGTCTGATCAGTATATTTAGCCTGACCCTGACTAACATGTCTGATCAGTATATTTTGCCAGACCCTGACTAACATGTCTGATCAGTATATTTTGCCTGACCCTGACTAACATGTCTGATCAGTATATTTTGCCAGACCCTGACTACCATGTCTGATCAGTATATTTTGCCCGACCCTAACTAACATTGTCTGATCAGTATATTTTGCCCGACCCTAACTAACATGTCTGATCAGTATATTTTGCCAGACCCTGACTAACATGTCTGATCAGTATATTTTGCCCGACCCTAACTAACATGTCTGATCAGTATATTTTGCCCGACCCTAACTAACATGTCTGATCAGTATATTTTGCCAGACCCTGACTAACATGTCTGATCAGTATATTTTGCCCGACCCTAACTAACATGTCTGATCAGTATATTTTGCCCGACCCTGACTAACATGTCTGATCAGTATATTTTGCCAGACCCTGACTAACATGTCTGATCAGTATATTTTACCAGACCCTGACTAACATGTCTGATCAGTATATTTTGCCCGTTGCCCGACCCTAACTAACATGTCTGATCAGTATATTTTGCCCGACCCTGACTAACATGTCTGATCAGTATATTTTGCCAGACCCTGACTAACATGTCTGATCAGTATATTTTGCCTGACCCTGACTAACATGTCTGATCAGTACATTTTGCCTGACCCTGACTAACATGTCTGATCAGTATATTTTGCCTGACCCTGACTAACATGTCTGATCAGTATATTTTTCCAGACCCTGACTAACATGTCTGATCAGTATATTTTGCCAGACCCTGACTAACATGTCTGATCAGTATATTTTGGCAGACCCTGACTAACATGTCTGATCAGTATAATTTGCCAGACCCTGACTAACATGTCTGATCAGTATATTTAGCCTGACCCTGACTAACATGTCTGATCAGTATATTTTGCCAGACCCTGACTAACATGTCTGATCAGTATATTTTGCCAGACCCTGACTAATATGTCTGATCAGTATATTTAGCCTGACCCTGACTAACATGTCTGATCAGTACATTTTGACTGACCCTGACTAACATGTCCGCTACTGTCGCCACGTCGTGTCCTGACTATGTTTCTTTATTTCACTCCTAACAGAAAAACAACACATGCCTTACCGAGGATTCGATCCCCTTATAACACTAATCTTCAAAATCGTGTATCCTTATGATGAGAATAGACAAACAGTAAAATATATTCTACAGTTTTGTGGACTCTATGGGAGGAGCAGAGTGACAGCATGTCCTTCTCATGCTCTGCGACGAACGATAGAAGCCTAGGCCAGACCACAAAGTTAATGAGGAAAATATATGTGGTTATTGGAGAGTCTTCTTCTTCTTCCTCGTCCATCTTCAGACCTCAACTTCAATGACTCTGACGAAGCCAGCAGTGGACTCAAGGCTCTGTACGCGTCCGTACAGTGTCTCATTGAAGGACACTGGCTGTTGCCAAATGCTACTTCTTTTGTCGGTATACAGTGGACATGACTGCAAAATATGTTCTGCGTCTATGGGGGCTGTGAAGAGGCACAAAGGTCTGTAGTGCCAATCTTGAACGTGTTGTACTTGTTGTATTGGAGAGTGAACTGTGACTAATAAGACGAAGAGGAAGAGGAAGAAGACGATACATAATATACAGGGTTTCCCACTCGCTGCAGGCCCCTGGTTGTCTCTTACAGCTGTTAAAGCAATGAACGTAATTCAATAACATTTGACATGGACGTACTGTGAACTATTTGGACGTGGAGGAACTTCGTATTGGATATGTTGAGCAGGATGTCACAGCTCAAATATCAGCATGACTGAAATATTGCTTCCTTCTTTGAAGATCGTGTCATTGCTAAGGAACTTTGGTCACCAAGTTCACCTGACCCACCTGCTTTCGTCCTATGGAACATGCTGAAAGGAAAAGTGTAACGGAACAAGCTAAGGAATCTCGAGGAACTGCAAGAAAACATTGGGCCGGAAATTTAGTCTGTAACTCCTGATGCGTTGGTGAATACCTTCCATAACCTGGAGAAGCGTCTGCAGACAAGCCTTGATGCCAATGGCGACCAAAAGCTCATTGTGCTTCTCACACATCAAGGTATGTCCACGACAAACTGTATTGAATTACGTTGATTGGTTTACAAGTTATAAGGGACAACCACGGGCCGATACCGAGTGCGACAGCCTGTAGTTAGACAACATCAGCACCAGTTATGACTGGAGCTGCCATCTGGTGCCAGATTCTCTCTTCTCGCTTCAGAGCGTTCTGAAGAGGGTAGCAGACATGGGGATCTAAAACCCAGCAGGTCGTATGTGGATTAAGTTTTCATATTTATTTTGATGAATTGTATGCGCACTGACCAACTTCCAAAGTGGTTCTCTGTATAAGCTGACAAAGGCATGTTTCTTCTTTTCTTTTCTTCTTTGTTTGCTCTCAATCTCCCGCTACCAAGCCCTGAAAAAAGCTTTGCAAGTAGCGGAATGTAGTCCAGAGAATGGAATGCGTTGTGTCGTGGTTTACAGCTTGACTGCGATATTTGCACCTTTCGGTCCAACACATCCGACTTCAGCAAGCATTTTTGATTACCGGGTTGCCCTCCCTGTTCGATCCCTTCTACTTAGCCAGTCTACTCTGTTGCAGCTTGTTATACAGAATCACCGCGTGGAGGTGTAGAAGGGTCTTGGTTCGCTGACCCTGACGCTAGCAGTCAGCTATGGGTCACTGACCGCTGCAGTTTATGCGCTGCTCAGCGTCTTGATCCCATTTTTTAAGTCCACGAATCCGATATAAATTTGGGAGTTGCACTTCATAATCTGTTCAACTACTATAGTGTGGCTGCCCTGGTTTGCACAGAACCTGGTTTGTCTCTTTAGTTTTTCTTTAACACCGTATGTCCATCCATTTTCATGTTCTTTCTTTTGCTCTGAAGTCCTGCTGCCTGGTGTTAAGTGTTCGTGTTGGCGGGTATGTTAGGAGACATTCTTGTGACATGTCCAAACCGTTGAATATTCTGTCAAAGCAATATTGAATGTCTGAGTGGTAGAGCAGTTACTTCTCACAGCAAAGGTGATGGTCTTCTATCCCCTGTTTATTGGTACGATCCAATCGATGTAGCTGTAAATGGCTACCTCGCTTAATGATAAATGAGAAAAAGTAAGCGATCAAGAGAATATGCCACCCTCCATCCCCTCTCATAAACAAGCAGACACTCAGTAGAATGACGTTTCTAACATCATCATTCCCGACAGCAGTATCTGCTATAGGGACACCTTTGCCTGTCAATATACACTCTCCATGTTGTGGTTCCCAATTTATTTGGACTTTTTCGTTTCTGTTTCTTCTATGAGTCTGGTCAAAGTTTGTAAACACCTCATCTCCTTTTTTTTCAAATCAATCTTCCCTTTCGTTGTTCTCATCTGTCGTCCATTGATTCCTGTTCCACCATGCTGTATCGGTCACGACCTTGCTGGAATATGGCTGATAACTTTTGAATATCATCATGTCATTTATTCTATTGTTGTTTTGCAGAATAAAGCTGAAATTAAACTGTGTTTTAACAATTATTGCGTCGCCATCTTACTGCAGTCACGCTGCTGTTGTCGCAGTGTACATAACGACGTCTACTACAACTATATTTCCTTTTGAAGTGTTGATAATATAGTGTCTTATAATGGCTTAATGTTGATGTTTGCCTGATTCCCGCATTGAGTTCATAAAGGTAGAAAGAAACATACTGCGCCTTCTGAGTTATTTTGTTTACATCAATTGTATTGTTCCTGTCCCCTTTTTGTTCCTGTCCCCTTTTTGTTCCCGTCTCTCTTTTGTTCCTGTCCCTTTTTTATCCTGTCCCCTTTTTTGTTCTTCTCCCCTTTTTGTTCCCGTCCCCTTTTTGTTTCCGTCCCCTTTTTGTTCTCGTTCCCTTTTTGTTCATGTTCCATTTTTGTTTACGTCCCCTTTTTGGTTCATGTTCCCTTTTTGTTCATGTTCCCTTTTTGTTCCTGTCCCCTTTTTGTTCCCGTCCCCTTTTTGTTCATCTCCTCTTTTTATTCATGCCCCCTTTTTGTTCATATTTCCGTTATGTTCGCCTCTCCTTTATATTCTTATCTCCATTTTGTTTGCTGGTGTGTGAATGCGTTTGTGTGAATATGCTTGTGTGAATGTGTTTGTATGAATATGTTTGTGTGAATGTGGTTGTGTGAATGTGTTTGTGTGAATATATATGGAACAAGAACAACAGACACGAAATCAATGAGCTAATCCAATCGTTGAAGATGGTAGCGAATAGAGATGTGTAGACACGAGATGAATGAGCTAATCCAAGATGGTAGCGACTAGAGATGTGGAGACACGAGATGAATGAGCTAATCCAAGATGGTAGCGAATAGAGATGTGTAGACACGAGATGAATGAGCTAATCCAAGATGGTAGCCAATAGAGATGTGAAGACACGAGATGAATGAGCTAATCCAAGATGGTAGCCAATAGAGATGTGTAGACACGAGATGAATGAGCTAATCCAAGATGGTAGCGAATAGAGATGTGTAGACACGAGATGAATGAGCTAATCCAAGATGGTAGCGAATAGAGATGTGTAGACACGAGATGAATGAGCTAATCCAAGATGGTAGCGAATAGAGATGTGTAGACACGAGATGAATGAGCTAATCCAAGATGGTAGCGAATAGAGATGTGTAGACACGAGATGAATGAGCTAATCCAAGATGGTAGCGAATAGAGATGTGTAGACACGAGATGAATGAGCTAATCCAAGATGGTAGCGAATCGAGATGTGTAGACACGAGATGAATGAGCTAATCCAAGATGGTAGCGAATAGAGATGTGTAGACACGAGATGAATGAGCTAATCCAAGATGGTAGCGAATAGAGATGTGTAGACACGAGATGAATGAGGTAATCCAAGATGGTAGCCAATAGAGATGTGTACTTACCTGGACATTTCGAACCATTGTAAATGAAGTAGGTGGAGAGTCCAGGCCTTCAGCATGGTATGGCGAAAACAATGTTGGGTAATCGAGATTTGACAAATCCAGAATATTGATATATTGTAATCTCCTAAGCAAACAACACGGAATGTGTTCAAGTCATTGGATTTGTGACACATCACCAGGATAGTCCTGATTTATAAAAAAATTTGTTTATGAAATCTGTTGCCCATCCCAAGCGAAGATGGCGACATCATCAGACGGTATTGTCTTGATGATGTTACTTCCGCTATATTTGGATTATATTGAGGAAGAAACTACGCTGGTCATCAACCGCACTCTCTGGTCCCGAGCTACCTTGAACCAGTGGCAAGACATTAGTCAAAACGACTGGAGGTAACTCAGGATTCAGTTACTCTAGTCCCACCTCCCTTGAGACCAGGGGTCGCTTGAAACTTGCAGGATCGATCACTCACCGTTTTCGGTCATACCTTTGAGAGGCTAGAGCCTTACTTCTCGACCACCGCCATCTCATATAACTGATATTGCACTACTTTTCTCATCTGCAATAATGACTTGTCTGATCAGATGAAAGCCGAGAACGTTCTGTGTACTACTCACCTGGCAATATGGCTGAGTCACGATTATACTAAAAGTGGGACGCGAAGAATAAATGCAGACCTAAGGAAACTGACTACATGACTGTTGAGAAGAAACTACAAAATGTATATCCCAGAACTGGTTGAAACAAGGTGGAAAGAAGTTGAGAGAATGAAATTGGGTACAAAGACAATGCTGCTGTCCTCTTGGCACTCTGAAGAAGTCATGGTAATGAGTTGTACAGAGACAATGCTGCTGTCCTCTTGGCACTCTGAAGAAGTCATGGTAATGAGTTGTACAGAGACAATGCTGCTGTCCTCTTGGCACTCTGAAGAAGTCATGGTAATGAGTTGTACAGAGACAATGCTGCTGTCCTCTTGGCACTCTGAAGAAGTCATGGTAATGAGTTGTACAGAGACAATGCTGCTGTCCTCTTGGCACTCTGAAGAAGTCATGGTAATGAGTTGTACAGAGACAATGCTGCTGTCCTCTTAGCACTCTGAAGAAGTCATGGTAATGAGTTGTACAGAGACAATGCTGCTGTCCTCTTGGCACTCTGAAGAAGTCATGGTAATGAGTTGTACAGAGACAATGCTGCTGTCCTCTTAGCACTCTGAAGAAGTCATGGTAGTGAGTTGTACAGAGACAATGCTGCTGTCCTCTTAGCACTCTGAAGAAGTCATGGTAATGAGTTGTACAGAGACAATGCTGCTGTCCTCTTAGCACTCTGAAGAAGTCATGGTAATGAGTTGTACAGAGACAATGCTGCTGTCCTCTTGGCACTCTGAAGAAGTCATGGTAATGAGTTGTACAGAGACAATGCTGCTGTCCTCTTAGCACTCTGAAGAAGTCATGGTAGTGAGTTGTACAGAGACAATGCTGCTGTCCTCTTGGCACTCTGAAGAAGTCATGGTAGTGAGTTGTACAAAGACAATGCTGCTGTCCTCTTGGCACTCTGAAGAAGTCATGGTAGTGAGTTGTACAGAGACAATGCTGCTGTCCTCTTGGCACTCTGAAGAAGTCATGGTAGTGAGTTGTACAGAGACAATGCTGCTGCCCTCTTGGCACTCTGAAGAAGTCATGGTAGTGAGTTGTACAGAGACAATGCTGCTGTCCTCTTGGCACTCTGAAGAAGTCATGGTAGTGAGTTGTACAGAGACAATGCTGCTGTCCTCTTGGCACTCTGAAGAAGTCATGGTAGTGAGTTGTACAGAGACAATGCTGCTGCCCTCTTGGCACTCTGAAGAAGTCATGGTAGTGAGTTGTACAGAGAAAATGCTGCTGTCCTCACGGCACTCTGAAGAAGTCATGGTAGTGAGTTGTACAGAGACAATGCTGCTGTCCTCTTGGCACTCTGAAGAAGTCATGGTAGTGAGTTGTACAGAGACAATGCTGCTGTCCTCACGGCACTCTGAAGAAGTCATGGTAGTGAGTTGTACAGGGACAATGCTGCTGTCCTCACGGCACTCTGAAGAAGTCATGGTAGTGAGTTGTACAGAGACAATGCTGCTGTCCTCACGGCACTCTGAAGAAGTCATGGTAGTGAGTTGTACAGAGACAATGCTGCTGTCCTCACGGCACTCTGAAGAAGTCATAGTAGTGAGTTGTACAGAGACAATGCTGCTGTCCTCTTGGCACTCTGAAGAAGTCATGGTAGTGAGTTGTACAGAGAAAATGCTGCTGTCCTCACGGCACTCTGAAGAAGTCATGGTAGTGAGTTGTACAGAGACAATGCTGCTGTCCTCTTGGCACTCTGAAGAAGTCATGGTAGTGAGTTGTACAGAGAAAATGCTGCTGTCCTCACGGCACTCTGAAGAAGTCATGGTAGTGAGTTGTACAGAGACAATGCTGCTGCCCTCTTGGCACTCTGAAGAAGTCATGGTAGTGAGTTGTACAGAGACAATGCTGCTGTCCTCACGGCACTCTGAAGAAGTCATGGTAGTGAGTTGTACAGAGACAATGCTGCTGTCCTCTTGGCACTCTGAAGAAGTCATGGTAGTGAGTTGTACAGAGAAAATGCTGCTGTCCTCACGGCACTCTGAAGAAGTCATGGTAGTGAGTTGTACAGAGAAAATGCTGCTGTCCTCACGGCACTCTGAAGAGGTCATGGTAGTGAGTTGTACAGAGACAATGCTGCTGTCCTCTTAGCACTCTGAAGAAGTCATGTTAGTGAGTTGTACAGAGACAATGCTGCTGTCCTCTTGGCACTCTGAAGAAGTCATGTTAGTGAGTTGTACAGAGACAATGCTGCTGTCCTCTTGGCACTCTGAAGAAGTCATGGTAATGAGTTGTACAGAGACAATGCTGCTGTCCTCTTAGCACTCTGAAGAAGTCATGGTAGTGAGTTGTACAGAGACAATGCTGCTGTCCTCTTGGCACTCTGAAGAAGTCATGGTAGTGAGTTGTACAAAGACAATGCTGCTGTCCTCTTGGCACTCTGAAGAAGTCATGGTAGTGAGTTGTACAGAGACAATGCTGCTGTCCTCTTGGCACTCTGAAGAAGTCATGGTAGTGAGTTGTACAGAGACAATGCTGCTGCCCTCTTGGCACTCTGAAGAAGTCATGGTAGTGAGTTGTACAGAGACAATGCTGCTGTCCTCTTGGCACTCTGAAGAAGTCATGGTAGTGAGTTGTACAGAGACAATGCTGCTGTCCTCTTGGCACTCTGAAGAAGTCATGGTAGTGAGTTGTACAGAGACAATGCTGCTGCCCTCTTGGCACTCTGAAGAAGTCATGGTAGTGAGTTGTACAGAGAAAATGCTGCTGTCCTCACGGCACTCTGAAGAAGTCATGGTAGTGAGTTGTACAGAGACAATGCTGCTGTCCTCTTGGCACTCTGAAGAAGTCATGGTAGTGAGTTGTACAGAGACAATGCTGCTGTCCTCACGGCACTCTGAAGAAGTCATGGTAGTGAGTTGTACAGGGACAATGCTGCTGTCCTCACGGCACTCTGAAGAAGTCATGGTAGTGAGTTGTACAGAGACAATGCTGCTGTCCTCACGGCACTCTGAAGAAGTCATGGTAGTGAGTTGTACAGAGACAATGCTGCTGTCCTCACGGCACTCTGAAGAAGTCATAGTAGTGAGTTGTACAGAGACAATGCTGCTGTCCTCTTGGCACTCTGAAGAAGTCATGGTAGTGAGTTGTACAGAGAAAATGCTGCTGTCCTCACGGCACTCTGAAGAAGTCATGGTAGTGAGTTGTACAGAGACAATGCTGCTGTCCTCTTGGCACTCTGAAGAAGTCATGGTAGTGAGTTGTACAGAGAAAATGCTGCTGTCCTCACGGCACTCTGAAGAAGTCATGGTAGTGAGTTGTACAGAGACAATGCTGCTGCCCTCTTGGCACTCTGAAGAAGTCATGGTAGTGAGTTGTACAGAGACAATGCTGCTGTCCTCACGGCACTCTGAAGAAGTCATGGTAGTGAGTTGTACAGAGACAATGCTGCTGTCCTCTTGGCACTCTGAAGAAGTCATGGTAGTGAGTTGTACAGAGAAAATGCTGCTGTCCTCACGGCACTCTGAAGAAGTCATGGTAGTGAGTTGTACAGAGAAAATGCTGCTGTCCTCACGGCACTCTGAAGAGGTCATGGTAGTGAGTTGTACAGAGACAATGCTGCTGTCCTCTTGGCACTCTGAAGAAGTCATGGTAGTGAGTTGTACAGAGACAATGCTGCTGTCCTCTTGGCACTCTGAAGAAGTCATGGTAGTGAGTTGTACAGAGACAATGCTGCTGCCCTCTTGGCACTCTGAAGAAGTCATGTTAGTGAGTTGTACAGAGACAATGCTGCTGCCCTCTTGGCACTCTGAAGAAGTCATGGTAGTGAGTTTTACAGAGACAATGCTGCTGTCCTCTTGGCACTCTGAAGAAGTCATGGTAGTGAGTTGTACAGAGACAATGCTGCTGCCCTCTTGGCACTCTGAAGAAGTCATGTTAGTGAGTTGTACAGAGACAATGCTGCTGCCCTCTTGGCACTCTGAAGAATTCATGGTAGTGAGTTTTACAGAGACAATGCTGCTGTCCTCTTGGCACTCTGAAGAAGTCATGGTAGTGAGTTGTACAGAGACAAGCACGATATGAGACATGTGGATAGATAGAATGTGGCATCAATGGTTCAATTAAATGTATCAACCGAGTAAATAAAAATGAGATCAAATTATAATATGCGACTTTAACATTGGTGTGTTACCGGAACCCGAAAGGAGAACAGAGAAGTAATAATATAACTGACCAAGTATTTTGTAAGACTGACTAAAGAGGGATGACCATTATGTAGAAACTTTAAGTCACAAGAATGAAAGACACACCCCCTTCACGGAAAGGAGTAGCGCACTATTTAAAACGATGGCATAGGTCTCATAGTTTGTTTAATTTAATTTATGTGTATTAATTCGCGATCCGCAATAGTCACTTGAGCGCTTGACGATCTTTCGTGATTTGGTTGTTTTTGATATTCAACTACCACAAAATGGGTTCTATATCGACGGGCTTGACATGGGAAGAATGGCAAAGATCACTTAATCGACAGAAATTCTAGATTTTTTTGCTCACGACTTTTTAAGAATTTATAGTTAGTGTCCAAGGCATCTTGAACTGTGTATTGTCGGATAAGTCAATTAGAAGAATATTCAGAATAGCGTGGACAAGGAAAAGAACTTACGATTCTGTAATGTGAGAGGTCGGCCTGCTTAGAACAATTTGTGCTTTGAAGAAAAACAAAACAGGTTGTCTATTATCAATGGGTTTTTTTTCAAAGAAAGTTAATATTATGACACATTTTGACAGCAGAAATGCCCAAGTGTTGTCGGGTCCCGAAAGGGGAGTAATGAATAGTAACACTGCACACATGCCAAGCATGTTGTAAGCGGCGATCAAGGTTGGGCGTTGATCGACTAACATTTTATATAAAAGCCTAAAACAGTGAAAGCTAGAAAAAGTTATAGGGATAAGTAAACTAAAATGAAATATACAACACACAACTATTCAAGATACAAGAAGTTTCTCTGTCAAGAAGCTATTAACGCGATATACAGATGGCCGCAACTAATGTGCTTCGCTGGAGTACGATACTAGGTAGAAAAAACTTACTTAGTCGCTCCTCTTCTACCGTGAGGTGTAGAGGTAGGTAGAAAAACTACCAACCAGATTTGATATCTAAAATCTTCGTACAATGTACGACCAAGAGAAGGCTGCCCGCATGTGGCAATGGAAGATGTACGAACACGAGAAGGCTGCCCACATGTGGCAGTGGAAGATGTACGAACTAGAGAAGACTGCCCACATGTGGCAGTGGAAGATGTACGAACAAGAGAAGGCTGCCCACATGGGGCAGTGGAAGATGTACGAACAAGGGAAGACTGCCCACATGTGGCAGTGAAAGATGTACGAACAAGAGAATGCTGCCCACATGTGGAAGTGAAAGATGTACGAACATGAGAAGACTGCATATGTGGCAGTGGAAGATGTACGAACCAGAGAAGACTGCCCACATGTGGCAGTGAAAGATGTACGAACTAGAGAAGACTGCCCATGTGGCAGTGAAAGATGTACGAACTAGAGAAGACTGCCCACATGGGGCAGTGAAAGATGTACGAACTAGAGAAGACTGCCCATGTGGCAGTGAAAGATGTACGAACTAGAGAAGACTGCCCACATGTGGCAGTGAAAGATGTACGAACTAGAGAAGACTGCCCACATGTGGCAGTGAAAGATGTACGAACTAGAGAAGACTGCCCACATGTGGCAGTGAAAGATGTACGAACAAGAGAATGCTGCCCACATGTGGAAGTGGAAGATGTACGAACTAGAGAAACTGCATATGTTTCAGTAGAAGATGTACGAAGAAGAGAAGGCTGCCTTCATGTGGCAGTGGAAAATAATAAATTACAAAATTATATTCTATGAATGGCTGAATTAATGTGGAAAGAAGTTAATAGAATGAAACTTGTTCTTTTTTAAATGCTAATGTCGTCATGGCACACTGGAAAGGAAAACACCATAGTAAACGTATGGCTCTAATGCTTTCAATAGTATTTTGCCATAACTAGTTTTAGTTTTAGTCCAAGAGTCAACGTAATTGCACACGGTTTAACCACAACCTACTATGGGCACAGGCCTTCTGACTCAAGAAGAAATCCTTTTGGAACGTCACATTCTACGGCTGACTCAATAATGGAACTTGCATTTGTCAATTATCAGTGCAACTATAATAGCATGATCGGGAACAAAAATGGATATGCAGTTGGTTTCAGGGCAGGATTATATGAAAGGATCACTCTCATCAGTGATTTGTTGTGTTTTGTATAGTGAATTTGTTTTATTTCTCTGTATGGAGCATGGATTTATTATTAACCTTGGCACAATATGAATTCTTTTATTTAGTCGGTGGTGAAATGTGACGTTTCAAGGGGTTTTCCCAGTGAGTTAGACGTCCTCTCTACCTTAGACTGTGGTTTAACTGATAGTTGATCTGTTCTTCTCTCTATTTTTGGAGAATCTCAGCACGAAAAATGCACGAACTCCGAAGCACCAACGGACATCCCGTAATAGATCTGAGAAATTATTAAGATAATTTTGATTTTGCCTGGGCAACGGCCGTTTAAGGCTACTATTTTCGATTTTTAAGTGTCGAGGTATTTTAACGTGCGCAACACTGCACACGGGCGTCCGATCTCTACTACCCAGAGATCCGGGAAAGTACAAGAAAGTCCACATGAAAAAAATCCACGTCTTCCCAGTGATTTAAACTCGCGACCGCCAGCACCCGAGGCCGACATCTTACCTCGAGACCATTCAGTCCCTATAGAACTTAATTCTTTCAAAAGGCAGCAAAGGGCACTTACAAAAATAAGGCAGTAGGACTCAAAATAATACTTTCTAGTTTCATTAGCGTTAACAAGAGGAAACCGATCAATATCATCAACTGACATGTTCCAACCAATCGTAGAAATGACTCGGTGAAGAAGATGAACTTACATCCAAAAACAAACTACAAAGGATATAAAGATAATGAAAGACATTTCTATTTTGATGGTAAGAAAAAAGTAAAGATCCCTTCACGCCATACGGCACATAGGAACTATGGTGTTAGGCCCATATTATTTAGTAACCCACGGCACTTAGTGGATGATGTGGTCAGCATCACACCGGTCGCCTTTACTTCCCGGACTTAACTTGTACCCATTTAAAGCTGGCGTGATCCGGGACCCATTGCGGCCTGAGAAACCATTTCCGCCCGCCTCAACTAGGGAATAAACACAGGACCACTCAAATGCGAAGCCAGGGCGCTAACCGCTCTGCTACGCGGCTCCCTTTTGATGGGAGTCCTAAATGTTCTATCTTCAGTCCACCTCTATCGTTAGACGTCGTGGTGACGTGTGACCTCCTTTGTTTCATATATATTTTTGGCAGGCGAAAATCCACTGGTGGCTTGCCCTGTCAACCCCAGTATATGTTACGAACTGTTAGGTTGGTAGCCACTGGAATATACGATCACCTATTTTGAGAACTAGTGATGGCGGAAGCATAAATTAGGGCAAGGTAGACCCGCAGTTTGTTAGAAGCCATCTAAGCCGTTCTGTTAAGCAAATATCTAAGACCTGATATTATAGCCATACTGTACCCTTTTTGCGACATATTCTCTGTTGGACGAGAATCCCTAGAATAATTTGAGTTGATTTTTAACTTGAATTTTCCTTTGGCAGCTGCAGTTAACACTAGTCTTTTCGATTTCCAACTGCTAAGGGATTTTTAACGTGCGCGCCACTGCACACGGGTGTCTGATCTCACTACACAGAGATCATGGGACATTATTACCGGATGATCCACGTGAAAAAATCGTGGTCTCCACCGTGATTTTAACCCACACCTCCAGCACCCGAGGCGAACATCTCATCTCCAGACCACTGGGTCCTAAATGTCTTAGTCGACCTGTACTTCTTCAGGTACATAATCCCCTATTCAGGTCCCATCTCTGGTATGAGATGGATGTAGCTGGGAGGAGAATTACCTGCTTAGCGGACTAGGCTCGAGCAGCTTATTACTCCACTATGGAGGCTGGTTAACTGATGTGCGAGTCCATCTTAATAGACTGTAACACTAGAGCAAAGTAGACCCGCAGCCTGTTAGACGCCATCTAAGTTGCTCTTAACAAACCCCCTAACATGGCCGGTGTTATGCCATGTCACACAGTTAGTCGCCTCTTACGAAATACTCTCTGTGGGGTAGTGGTGCTATTCTTGTCCATGTCATACACAGACCTCGACTAAATTTTGAAGAAACAACGTGTAGACGTGTACAATGGACTGACAACGAACATGGAGAGCTACATATTATCTTCTGGGCTGTAAATCAACGGGTGCTTTTTGTCGGCTTGTGCCCTCACACAAAAGTGCACAAAGTATCATGGATGTCACCAGACAACAGGACAGAAAACCAGGTTGACCATATATGTATAAATAAGAAGTTCAGATCATTATTACATCAAGTTGTTGTGTTGTTATTATTAGAGCAAAGTAGACTCGCAGCCTGTAAGGCGCCATCTATGCTGCTCTTAAGGGGAGGTAATGTTGATTATGTCGTTCAAATCCACAAAAATATCAAATATGCCTTTTTACCTTTTTTTCCTGGTCATCTCCTGAATAAAATTATACAGATGTTGATTGTGAGGCAAACATCTAAAACAGTGGATTTTGACTTTGATGTCAGTATGGTACTGCGATATTTTGCTAAAAGTTGTATATTTCATGAATATTTGAGCCGGGTTTCCACATAGCAACCATGCGTACACCCCTATGATATATATATATATATATATATATATAAATGGATTTGTCCAGGTATCTTCGTTCCGTGAATCTTTTCCGTTTGCTACAAAATTTGAATCTCTGTACAAAGAAACAATTTTAAGCGCTCACCTAGAGTTTTGGTAAGGGAAAGAGTTTCTTTCAGATAGACTGTGAAGGCACCGACATTCTATCAAGGACATGATACATGATGATGATGATTTTCGGTAAACAAAATTTCCGCATTTTTATTGGTTTTTTCGGGTTATGCGGACGGCCGCCATCTTTGCCGAAAGTATTAAAAAACGATAGATGTAAAAGCTATCAAATGATACAAATAAATCACTACTTCTGTCATCTTCTTCGTGTGTAAATGGAATAGCCAGTTATTCGGTTCTTCTTGTTGTAGTAGTGGTACAGTAGTAAGCGCACATCCGAAGAGGACGGTGGTTAACTGATGTGCGAGTCCAACTTGATAGACTCTTCTTCTTCAGCTTCTTCTTACGCTGTCAGACGTCGACCTTTATTTTTTCGAAAAAGCAGCGGTCATCCTGAGGCTGTCGACACTGCCATAGAGCTTGTCTAGTGTTGCCACTGGTGATGGCCACATCTGCTCTCTCTGATCCTCGTATGTCGGGCAGTTTTGCAACAAATGCTCAGCGGTCATTTTCCCTGTACCACACGGGCATTCGTCAGTGCCACCTATTTTCAATTTGTTGAATAGGTGGTACCTCAGTCTATTGTGGCCAGTGCGAAGTCTGAGGACCACGACCTGCTCTCTTCGGTTCAACTGGTAATAGGCATCGTTTTTTGTGTAGCCAGTATATTCTGTTTCCCATTTGGTCATGTATCTAGCTCTAATAAGCCGTTTTGACTCTTCGTATGTCACACTAGTATCGGGTTGTGGTAGTCTTGCACCTTCTTTTGCCAGTATGTCTGCCTCCTCGTTGCCTTGGATGTTGCAGTGGGATGGAATGAACTGTACCACTACTCTTTTTGGTGCGGACTGCTGGCATAGTTGACAGAGTACTGCTCTTAAATCATTACATCTTAATAGACTCAAACGCTAGAGCAAAGTAGACCCGCAGTCTGTTAGGCTCCATCTATGCTGCTCTTAACAAACAACCAAACTATGCATACCGTCTAATGCCATGTCACGCAGTCGCCTCTTACGACATGCTCTCTGTGTAGCAGTTGTGTCCTTGTCATGCACAAACACCACGGCGGACCACTCGAGAAAACTCTACATTGGTATATTTTAAATGTACAAAGGATCAGAGCGGGTTCAAGATAATATGGTCTACATTAATGTATTTGAGGTGCATAATGAATGAGAGTTGTGGAGAGATAAGAGTATACTAATGTAATTAAGTTCACCAACATTGTCCTGTTCGGTACAGACTGATCTGCGCTGCAGCGCTCTTTGGAAATGTTAGACAGCGAAACGCCCTGCCTAGGCCTGTCTATATCCTGGGTCAAGACCAAAGTTCAGAGCCTCATTTCCGATGCAGCACCCCAGGGTATTGCAACTCAAGGTTACACTGCGGAGGGCACCAACGGATTAATCTATCTCGGTAGCACGATATCATCTGATGGCCCCAGCGGTCCCGATATGTAAAGGCAGATCGTATAAGCTGCGTCGGCTATGCACGACCTCCGACGTGTGTGGGGTAATAGCAAGACCTCCCTTGGGACAAAAATCCGCATCTACCAGTCCTCCGTGGTCCCAGTCCTGATTTACGTCTCCGAAACCTGGACATTGCTGAAACATGACATGTCGAGACTGGAGGCCTTCCACATGCGCAAGCAGCGGCGTATACTGGACATCCGATTACATGACTACATTCGCAACATGCAGGTTTCTGCTAAAACAGGTCTTCACCCAATATCAGAAGCACTTGACCGGCTCCGAGTTCGTTGTTCGGTCATGTTGTACAGCTGGACCCGAGTGGGGAAGACTCGATAGTCCTGCAAGACAACTTCCCTAAGAGAGACAACTCTGACCAAAAACAACTGCTGCCTTGCAGATAGGCTGGGGACAGCCAAAGGCTAAGGAGGGCATCCCTACAGAAACGCCTGTTGAAATCGGATGCACTGAGCCACAGGCTTAACAAAATAAAACAGTGCAACGTATATCGCTGTAAACAGCGTACGATGAAGAAGAAGAAGAAAGAAGTGCAGCTGGACCAGGAAACATCTGCCCACAAGATACTACATAAGTCGTTCCTCAGCGTTAAGTCTTCCCCCTACCGGATGGAGGGGAAAAAGAGGCCGTCCCTGGGCAGTGTGGCTCCAGCAAATAGCAGCCTCCTAGTCCGCCCAGTTTAAGGCAGGGAACCACGCCACAACTGTGCGTTATGGATGTGGCCGACCCACGCAACGAGCCTCAGGCGCCTAAAAAAAAATAACTCGCATGTCCTTTTACAGAACGTAGCTTCTTACAACCGCCACCTATTTAGCTGTTATAAGTTTCTTGGCTAATGTGCAGTACGGTAGGTTACCATTACTTTCCGTACGTGGAGGAGCATTCGCCCGAGAAAAAAACTCAGTGTCTGCCAAACTGGACACAAGTGGGAATCGAACCCGGAACGTTGGGATTGTGAAAACTGAGCGAGTGTCATCCCTAGGCCACACAGCCTCCCCAGGCGCCTAAGCGAATATTATTAAGAGCGAAAGTCGTTGAGACATATGACTATACTAATGCAATTAAGTTAACAGAGAATGAAAGTCGTTGAGACACATGACTTTACTAATGCAATTAAGTTAACAGAGAATGAAAGTCGTTGACAGATAAGACTATGCTAATCTTATTAAGTTCACAAAGAATGAAAGTTGTTAAGATAAAATGTGTGCCATCTAAATGTGAATTGAGCGGTATGATGGTATACACTAGTCTACCTGAATTAAATAGTAATGCATATAGCACGATAAGAAGAATTAGAAAAAAAAGAAGAAGAAACAAAAGAAGAAGAAGAAACAGAAGAAGAAGATGATGATAATAAAGAATATGAAGAAAAGGCACAAGAGAAAGAGGAGAATAGCCGATGGTTATTCTAAGGCCGCTCCATGCAGTTTGTGTTTAGTCCTGACCGCGTCCGAACGACTGTATTAGAAGGAACGATAAAAATAATTAGAAATAGTTATAGGAACAATACAGATACATGATATCATCCGATGGTCGCAGCAGTACAGATACATGATATCATCCGATGGTCGCAGCAGTACAGATACATGATATCATCCGATGGTCGCAGCAGTACCGATGTGTCAATGCAGATCGGACAAGCTGAGTCCGCTATGCAGACCAAAGAGAGCCAGTCTGGGGGGCGACCATGCTCGAAAAGCTGTGGGGGACCGGTGAAAAAACCTGAAACGCAGTCTACTTCGTGAACTACACCGGACTAGAAGCTTAGCATCAGTTGATCGTGAACCACACCGGACTAGAAGCTTAGCATCAGTTGATCGTGAACCACACCGGACTAGAAGCTTAGCATCAGTTGATCGTGAACCTCACCGGACTAGAAGCTTAGCATCAGTTGATCGTGAACCTCACCGGACTAGAAGCTTAGCATCAGTTGATCGTGAACCACACCGGACTAGAAGCTTAGCATCAGTTGATCGTGAACCACACCGGACTAGAAGCTTAGCATCAGTTGATCGTGAACCTCACCGGA
Source organism: Ariolimax columbianus (assembly GCA_036924085.1). Taxonomy (NCBI): domain Eukaryota; kingdom Metazoa; phylum Mollusca; class Gastropoda; order Stylommatophora; family Arionidae; genus Ariolimax; species Ariolimax columbianus. The sequence continues at coordinate 10,136,801 of JAVGWX010000019.1, read as the reverse complement.
CTAGAAGCTTAGCATCAGTTGATACATGAGATAATCTAAACAAAGAAAATCTTGAAAGAGAACATTTTAACACAAATAAATAGAAGGGAAATAACCTGAACAGCAAAATCTGATATGAGAAAACATCAACAAATTAATTTTTGAAAGAGAAAATCAGAACAAAGAAAATCTTAAATGAGAAAACCTGAACAAAATAACCTAAACAAAGAAAATCTCAACAGCAAAAATTTGAAATGAGAAAACTCGGAAAGAAGAATTTGAAAAGAACAAAGAAAATCTGAAATGAAAAAAAAACCTGAACAAAGAAATTCTTCACAGAGATATTCGGAACAAAGAAAATCTGAAATGAGGAAACCTAAACAGAAAAACATGAATAGAGAAAATGTGAACGAAGAAAAATTTAATGGAGAAAAACTGAACAAAGAAAATCTGAAATGAAAAATCTGAAACAAGAAAATCTAATCAAAGATAATCTGAAATGAGAATATCGGAACAAAGATAATCTGAAATGAGAAAATCGGAACAAAGATAATCTGAAATTAGAAAATCGGAACAAAGATAATCTGAAATGAGAAAATCGGAACAAAGATAATCTGAAATTAGAAAATCGGAACAAAGATAATCTGAAATGAGAAAATCGGAACAAAGATAATCTGAAATTAGAAAATCGGAACAAAGATAATCTGAAATGAGAAAATCGGAACAAAGATCATCTGAACTGAGAAAACTTGAAGAAAGAAAATCTGAAAAGACAAAATCGGAACAAAGATAATCTGAAAGGAGAAAACTTGAACAAAGAAAATCTGAAATGACAAAATCGGAATAAAGATAATCTGAAATGAGAAAACTTGAACAAAGAAAATCTGAAATGACAAAATCGGAACAAAGATAATCTGAAATGAGAAAACATAACAAAGAAAATCTGAAATGACAAAATCGGAACAAAGATAATCTGAAATGACAAAATCGGAACAAAGATAATCTGAAATGACAAAATCGGAACAAAGATAATCTGAAATGGAAAAAAAACTGAACATAGAAATTCTTGAATGAGAAATTCGGAACAAAGAAAATATGAAATGAGGAAACTTAAATAGAAAAATATGAATAGAGAAAATGTGAACAAAGATAATCTGAAATGAGAAAACTTGAACAAAGAAAATCTGAAATGACAAAATCGGAATAAAGATAATCTGAAATGAGAAAACTTGAACAAAGAAAATCGGAAATGACAAAATCGGAACAAAGATAATCTGAAATGACAAAATCGGAACAAAGATAATCTGAGATGAGAAACCTGAAAAAAGATAATCTGAAATAAAAAAAATCGGAACAAAGATAATCTGAAATGAGAAAATCGGAACAAAGAAAACCTGAATTGAGAAACCTGAACAAAGAAAAACTGAAATGAGAAAACCTCAACAGAAAAACATGAACAGAGAAAATCTGTACAGAAAAATCTGAAAATAAAAAAGTCTGGACGGGGAATCTGAAACACGTTTCTCTCAGTCTCTCCTTGGCAGTGCCATAGAAACAATGCACAGAAGTAAGGGACCATAAAAAATGTCTGCATGAAAACGCTTACAGACTGCGTGTCATTCGTGTTTAGCCAACTTGTTTTGTTTCAACGGTTGCGCATGTGCGTCGCCATTTTTTTAAAGCTGAAGTTCCATATCCGGTCTGTGCACGGCAGATCTCTCGACGCAAGCGGAAGTGCATTATCCCCACAGAAACGTGTTATAAAAGGCTATGCAGCCAGAACATGCTTAATCAATTATGCGCGATTCCATTGGTCAATTTCTTTTCTTTTTACCACTCAACATTTTCATATGCGTTCCCGATCTCATAGATAGGTTAAGAATGACTTCAAAATGGTGACTTTGATTGAAAGATACTGTTTGTCCTTTTGCAGAGAATGAGAAAAAAAAGAAAAAAGGCACATTCTTCCAGAAAACAGGGTTTGTTGGCACAATCTCAATTGCTAAATCCGCGATCAAATTTGCGTTAGTAAGGGAGCGAACCCTTACAATATTTTCTTAGAAACAGCCCGCGTTACCTCTATTGGATTGGCTAATCACATCTCGTGCGGTTGTTTGCATTCTTTTAAGCTTCTCTCTATGTCTTCTTGTTTTTCTTTTGCTCTGACTTTCGGCTGATGTCTTTGCGTAGTCGTTTCCGTTGCAGTATCGTACCTTTGGTAATATCTCTTCTTTTCTCGTTATTTTCGAATTTTTACTCGCCCACGTCTTCTCTCTCTCTTTAAGTCATCTCCTCTCTTTTCATTCTCCACTGTCTGCGTCTATTCTCTCTCTGGTTGCATCATCCCCTCTCCTTACGTTATCCTCTCGTTTTACTCTGTACGCTTCACTCCATCTTTTCTTTCTCTCTTTTTAAGTCCTCCCCTCTCTATTTACTCTGCTTCTATTCTCTCTCTGGCTGCATCATCCCCCTCTCTATCTACTCTCCGCTGATTACTTCTATTCCCTCTCTGGTTACATCATCCCCTCTCTACTTACACTCCACTGATTACTTCTATTCCCTCTCTGGTTACATCATCCCCTCTCTACTTACACTCCACTGATTACTTCTATTCCCTCTCTGGTTACATCATCCCCTCTCTACTTACACTCCACTGATTACTTCTATTCCCTCTCTGGTTACATCATCCCCTCTCTACTTACACTCCACTGATTACTTCTATTCCCTCTCTGGTTACATCATCCCCTCTTTACTCACACTCCACTGATTACTTCTATTCTCTCTCTGGTTACATCATCCCCTCTCTACTTACACTCCACTGATTACTTCTATTCCCTCTCTGGTTACATCATCCCCTCTCTACTTACACTCCACTGATTACTTCTATTCCCTCTCTGGTTACATCATCCCCTCTCTACTTACACTCCACTGATTACTTCTATTCCCTCTCTGGTTACATCATCCCCTCTCTACTTACACTCCACTGATTACTTCTATTCCCTCTCTGGTTACATCATCCCCTCTCTACTTACACTCCACTGATTACTTCTATTCCCTCTCTGGTTACATCATCCCCTCTCTACTTACACTCCACTGATTACTTCTATTCCCTCTCTGGTTACATCATCCCCTCTTTACTCACACTCCACTGATTACTTCTATTCTCTCTCTGGTTACATCATCCCCTCTCTACTTACACTCCACTGATTACTTCTATTCCCTCTCTGGTTACATCATCCCCTCTCTACTTACACTCCACTGATTACTTCTATTCCCTCTCTGGTTACATCATCCCCTCTCTACTCACACTCCACTGATTACTTCTATTCTCTCTCTGGTTACATCATCCCCTCTCTACTTACACTCCACTGATTACTTCTATTCCCTCTCTGGTTACATCATCCCCTCTCTACTTACACTCCACTGATTACTTCTATTCCCTCTCTGGTTAAATCATCCCCTCTCTACTTACACTCCACTGATTACTTCTATTCTCTCTCTGGTTACATCATCCCCTCTCTACTTACACTCCACTGATTACTTCTATTCCCTCTCTGGTTACATCATCCCCTCTCTACTTACACTCCACTGATTACTTCTATTCCCTCTCTGGTTACATCATCCCCTCTCTACTTACACTCCACTGATTACTTCTATTCCCTCTCTGGTTACATCATCCCCTCTCTACTTACACTCCACTGATTACTTCTATTCTCTCTCTGGTTGCATCATCCCCTTACTCTTTAATCTCCCCTATTCACTCTCTCTTTAAGTGACCATCTCACTTTACCAGTTTCTATTTATGTCCACTCTCCCGTTTTGTACGTCATCTGCTCACTTTACTTTCTACTGTGTATTTTTGTTCTTATTCTGTCCCTCTATAGATTAGTTTTCTCTCTTTACACTCTTCTGCTGACTTCCATTTTTCTCATGCATCGTCATCTGTTTCTTTACTCTCCTCTGGTTATTTCCAGGTCTCCCCTCTTTACCTTCCCTCCTGCTTTACTCTCCTCTGGTTATTTCCATGACTCCCCCCCCCCTCACATCCCCTCCTGTTTTACTCTCCTCTGGTTATTTCCATGATCCCCCCCCCCCCTCACATCCCCTCCTGCTTTACTCTCCTCTGGTTATTTCCATGACCCCCCCCCCTCACATCCTCCCCTGCTTTACTCTCCTCTGGTTATTTCCATGCCGTCTCCCATCACACCCCCCTCCCCTCCTGATTTACTCTCATCTGGTTATTTCCATGCCTCCCCCTAACATCCACTCCTGCTTTACTCTCCTCTGGTTATTTCCATGTCTTCCCTCTTCACCTCCCCTCCTGCTTTACTCTCCTCTAGTTATTTCCAGGTCTTCCCTCTTCACCTCCCCTCCTGCTTTACTCTCCTCTGGTTATTTCCAGGTCTTCCCTCTTCACCTCCCCTCCTGCTTTACTCGCCTCTGGTTATTTCCATGCCTCCTACCCTTCCCCCACCCCTGCTTCACATCCCTCCTGCTTTACCCTGCAGATTTGCTGCTGGTGATTTATCTGGAAATATAAAAGATTGACAAGTGATTAAGACCGAAGGTAATTCGAGTTTTAATGAAGGCTTAAAGACAGTAATTAGATTGTTTTTGGAGATTTAAACAAGAGATAATTATAATTGTAACGTAGATTTCAATAGCCAGTAACTAGTGCTCTTATTGTGAATTGTTTGGAAATTAAAAATTGATTTGTTGAGAAAATGTGTTCGGAAGATAACTGCCACCTTGAGGATGGTTTATAATATAGAAGTGATTAGTTTCGGCATTGATAAACGGTTAGGTTTATTGATAGTTGATTTTCTCATTTAGATCTCATCAATGTTTATTGATTGTCTTGTTTAGATATCGCCAAAGTTTATTGATGGTTGATTTTCTCACTTGAATAACAGCAACGTTTATTGGTTGTTCATCTTGTGATTTAGATATCACCAAGGTTTATTGGTTGTTCATCTTGTGATTTAGATATCACCAAGGTTTATTTATGGCTTAGCTGGTCGTTTAGATAACAGCAATGTTTATTGGTGGTTTATTTTGTTATTTATATAATACAAAGGTTTATTTATGGTTTAGATGGTCGTTTAGATAAGAACAAGGTTTATTTGTGGTTTATCTTGTTATTTAGATAACAGCAAAATTTATGGAATTTGAAGTTTAGATAACAACAAAAATATAATTAGAATACGAGAACGGAATGAGATGACTGAGAATGTTTATGGAATTGACGGTGCATTTCTTATTAATGATTTCTTAAACGAATAAATTGTTCAGTTCATTTAAGTGCAAGTGCCATCTTTCATCGAAGGTCGGCTGCAATGGATCTCCAGTGTACTCTATTTATTGCCGTAATTGTGTATTCTGAGATCTTTTTTCCAGTCCATCTGCTGAAGGTATCCACCTAATTAAAAGTAGTATGTCTCTTAAACGACTGCATGCCACCCTACCCTCTAGTATGGTATTCAACAAGAAGGTATGTCTTGTAATATGACCAATCTGATCTCATTGTAGGACTAAATCTATTTTTTGAGACAGCATTCTTATGTTGTATTTTATTTCATGTGAGAGTCTATCTTGTTTGTGGCTTGAAGTACACTCCTGGAGTCTGTTAGAATGACCGGTTTTCCTTGTATTTATGTTCTGACTGTATGAACAGCTCTTGCTTCAGCTCTGAAATTGGTACAAGTCTCTCCTGCTGGTATGGATTGATTTTCTATGTCGCCATTGGAGTGTTCACTGTAGATTCTACTGCCTCCCCTTTTATCGTTCACTGAGGCAGATCCATCTGTTTATAGTGTGCCCATAAGTTGTTTGGGGACTGTCTCTTGAGCTCATGTAGAACGTAGATTTTTTGCTATATTGTCGACTGCTCACTTTTCTTCGTTAACCCTGGAACCTCCAAGATTATTTTAGATTGGTCCCGGCTTCATATCCAGGGTTCAGAAATGAGTGCTTCTCATTTTTTGGTTTCAGCTTGGTCTGCATGTTTTCTGTGGATTTCTCTGGCCAGATGGTTGGGGCTTTTCCTTGGTGAGGATGATCAGGTAATCGCTTTCGTTTTTCAAACTGAGTAAGAGATTTATATTTTCTCCTTAATTAAAGTGGCTCAATATTTGCTGTTTTTTCCCAGTTTTATAATTGATGTGCTTTGCAATGCCCCAAGGGTAATTCTGAAACTCATATTTTCAACTCTAGTTTTCCTGTGTTTATTTTGGCCGATGTTGACCAAGTGCTAGAGGCATATTCCATGATTGGTCTGATTGCGCCAGTGTAGACTTGCTTGAGGATGTTATGGTATTTTTTATTGTAATTGTTTCCTTTTTGTGGGAGAGTGAAAAGAGAGTGGTAGAGGTTTTGGTGTGGTTTATTTTCAGTCCCCACTCTTTTGTCCAGTTCTCCACCTTCTCTGCTGTCTTTTGGAGCAAGTATGAGGCTATTGTTGCATGTCCATACAACAAAGTTTTGGAGCAAGTATGAGGCTATTGTTCTGTGTTCTGTGGCTGTCCATACAACAAAGTTTTGGAGCAAGTATGAGGCTATTGTTGTGTGTTCTCTGGCTGTCCATACAACAAAGTTTTGGAGCAAGTATGAGGCTATTGTTGTGTGTTCTGTGGCTGTCCATACAACAAAGTTTTGGAGCAAGTATGAGGCTATTGTTGCATGTTCTGTGGCTGTCCATACAGCAAAGTTGTGGAGCAAGTATGAGGCTATTGTTGCATGTTCTGTGGCTGTCCATACATCAAAGTTTTGGAGCAAGTATGAGGCTATTGTTGCATGTTCTGTGGCTGTCCATACAACAAAGTTTTGGAGCAAGTATGAAGGTTTTGTTGCATGTTCTCTGGCTGTCCATACAACAAAGTTTTGGAGCAAGTATGAAGGTTTTGTTGCATGTTCTCTGGCTGTCCATACAACAAAGTTTTGGAGCAAGTATGAAGGTTTTGTTGCATGTTCTCTGGCTGTCCATACAACAAAGTTTTGGAGCAAGTATGAAGGTTTTGTTGCATGTTCTCTGGCTGTCCATACAACAAAGTTTTGGAGCAAGTATGAAGGTTTTGTTGCATGTTCTCTGGCTGTCCATACAACAAAGTTTTGGAGCAAGTATGAAGGTTTTGTTGCATGTTCTCTGGCTGTCCATACAACAAAGTTTTGGAGCAAGTATGAAGGTTTTGTTGCATGTTCTCTGGCTGTCCATACAACAAAGTTTTGGAGCAAGTATGAAGGTTTTGTTGCATGTTCTCTGGCTGTCCATACAACAAAGTTTTGGAGCAAGTATGAAGGTTTTGTTGCATGTTCTCTGGCTGTCCATACAACAAAGTTTTGGAGCAAGTATGAAGGTTTTGTTGCATGTTCTCTGGCTGTCCATACAACAAAGTTTTGGAGCAAGTATGAAGGTTTTGTTGCATGTTCTCTGGCTGTCCATACAACAAAGTTTTGGAGCAAGTATGAAGCTTTTGTTGCATGTTCTGTCGCTGTCCATATAGCAAAGTCATCTGCGTGTAATCTGTTTGATACATGCTGATTGCAGCGTTTAATGATGTCGATTATATATCTCAAGAAGAGATTAGGCTCTATTACACTTCCCTGTATCACTAGGATCGTGTTTGTCTTTTCCTGGTTTTCGATCATTAATTATTTTTTCACGTGCAACTTTTTCATTATCTCCAAATGTCTTTTCTTCTGTTTCTAAGAAATGCGACCCAATCTTCTATATACTCCCATTTCGAAGACTTCAATACTCTTCTCCAACTTGTTATTCATTGTCCATGTTTCTGCACCATAACGTAGTGACGAGTATACATAATACCTAACAATTTTTTTTTCAAACTCTGATTTATCGGTTTGCATGTTGTCGAATACTATCTTGGCAATCCATATCCACTTTCTGATTTCTTGTTCACACCTGTCTTCTTCCGTTATTATATGACCTAGATAGGAGAAACGCTGTACCTGTTCAAGTAGTTGATCTTTTATTTTTATCTGCATGCATGGTTTCTTGTCACTTTTCCGAATTATCATAGTCTTTGTTTTCTTTATGATTTTTCTAATCCAAACTCTTGACCTATTGTGTATATTCTTGTCACAAACTCTTGACCTATTGTGTATATTCTTGTCACACGCTCTTGTAATTCTGCTCACTTGTTGCCATCAAAACTGTATCATCCGCATATCTAAGATTATTCATTGCCACTCCTCCAATGACAAGCCCTGACAAATCCCATCTAAATTAATTGTGCAGTTATTGAAAATTAAATGTGTCACCTCTCGCATCTGAAGGTGCTGGAATCCTCATAATGAGAGTTTCAGACAGAGCGGGTGTAAGAGCCTCTTTGTGCGGAGCGAGCGTCTCGTGGGTCGAATTGTTTGGTAATGCAGCCCAAAGCGAGTGAAATAGTCCATCTAAGACTAAATACTGGCACGAGTCCCATGACGGACAAGATTTAGCTTAGCATATCTACGTTCGCACAGGTTCACGGAGAAACCGTGAGTGGCTCATTATATCAAACGAGGTTTCCTAGATAGGGGCTGTGGTACAAACCGGGACTGACACAGATCCCACCTAGGCGAGGCAGTAGGTCGAGCTAGGAACGTGGCTTCAGCCTGTCCCTGGATCACCCCAGCTGTGCGGCGGCTCCTTTCCTGGCAGCGTCTGCGTCAAATGGCATTTAGCGACCAACTTAGAACTGGTACATTCTAGGCCGATCCGGCTGTCTATTAAAACAGATAATTGCGAAGGCCTCCACCCGGTGTTGAGGCAATGTGGCCTGAATGTCAAGGTGAAGAAATTCAACCAAGCTCTGGTAATCGGTGAGAGTAACTAGGACTCTCTTAAGGATGCCAATCGCCCACTCAACCAGACTCTCTAATTAAAACGAAGACAAAGTAAAAGCCTATAGCGAGAGTCATGTGCCCACACTAGTCAGATGAAAATGAAGCAGTGACTACTACAATAGTCGAGATAGTTGATGCTTGTGGATCAGAGACAGCAGGCACGTAAAGATTTGATCACATAGCAGACGATCAATATCTATGAAGACCTATGAGAACTGGTGATTGTCCCTGGGTTGGCTAGCCTAGAAATCCCGGCGGATCCCTTCCTGGAAGGTGAACATATCCCACCAAGAAAGTTTCCTATGCAGTTTGCAGCCTCATTTGTGAACAAACTATTGTCGTTAAAACCATATTACAAACAAATGACGGCGGGGATCATTGTATGCCGAAAAGCATGATTTCAAGTGTAGTGGTTCCTGTGCTTCGAGGATTGGAGCAAGGGGCTCATTATTGTATCTCCAGTCTCGTGTGTCCACTTAGACGAGTTAGATGTGTTTGTGTGCCCGTGTGGCCCTAAGAGCTATGCCAGCAGTAGTATACTAGCAGGGCCTACCGCGTTGGACACGTCGAGTAATAAAGGCCAGACCAAGAAGAGACACAACCCTGTTTCCTGGAAGACAAACTGGAGACAGGCAATGGCTAGTGACGACATAGGGGATAGAAATGCATGTTAATACCAGATGTAATTTGGTTACAGGCCTCTTAAAACAATGCAACGTAATTTCAGCTTTAAGGGGACGTAACGAATGAAGATTAGCCAGTGCTGCTCATCATCTGTGAAATCCCATGAGGCAGTTCGAGTGCCAGGCCTCATGCCTCGATGTCCGGCCCCAATGTACAAAGGCGTCAAAATACGGGGAACAAAGAAAGCTCGTACGCAAATCATCGTTTCTGGTCAAGCTCAATGGTGATAGCAAATGCCTTAGGTTAGCCCTTGCTTTCTTTAGAAATATTCAAATTGACTCCTTAAGGTCCACGATGAATGTATATCTAGCCACAAAACAATATACAGAAACCACTAAATTATAAGATACCGCTGTGGTTAGCGTACCGACTTCCTAGGTCAGCGATCAGGGTCCGGTCACCGGTTGGTTGCGGAATTTTTTCAGAATGTAAAGAGGCTCCTAGGGTCGACCCAACTTCAGAAATTTGGTACTAAAATAACCCAGGAAAGTGAAGAGGGCTAGCGTGATGCTGACCACGTGACCCGCGGTGTGCTGTCGCCCTTAATAAATGTGAGCCTAACGCCATTCCCCCATAATCTGCATGTCAGACAAACCGGACCTTGGCTTTCACTTTGACTAAGATGTAAAACAATGTTTCAACAGATATCGTGAGAGGACGGGCTGGAACAAGAAGTCAGTAATAACAATGAAACAATAAGCCCTTTGTGATTGGGCTGGATTGGTCTAGGTGTGATGGTGGTTTAGCAAATATTAATGTCACACCAAGACGCTGCAGTTGCAGGTTTGTTCGTACATTATAAATGTGCTAGTGGTGGTGGTGCTGCTGTCGACTCCATCCGCTGGCAGGGCTGTCGTTGTCGACGTTGTTGATAGGAAATGGCTGGGGAAGAAAGGGTCTTTGTTGATGTGAAGTTAGAACGCTTGTTCCTCGCTGTTTATGGACGGGGTTCAATCTAGAGTCGGGGCACGCTCCAGCCTACCCAGTTGTAAACTGTGACTGGACTTACAGTCAGGAGAAGCAAACCGGCAAGAAATAGAACTACTCACCTTTCCTTAAGAAACACCTGAGACTCAGTGAAGTGAATTAACTTAACGTCTTTATACTGGTTTTGAAGTCTCTGCAGAGTCTGTATACAATCAGTTTAATTTGCATTACCTTGCTCTAAAACATGCGCATTGAATGTATTCTTACATGCATTAATTGTCACTGCCTCCGGTACTTCTTGTGGCAATGCATTCCAAACATTCACTACTCTCCGACTACAAAAATATTTCCTAAAATCTAATCAGGACCTTTCTTTAGTTAATTTGCAGCTATCTCTTCTTGATCTTGTAGGTTGTTGTATTTTGAGAAAAAAAACTTGTTATAGTCTAATTTATCCGTTCCTCTGATCATCTTATGAACCTGTCACCTCGAATTCTTCTCTTTTCTAGACATTGTAGGCCGGTTTTTATTAGTCTTTCCACAAAACTGTAGTTCTTGAATCCAACTATCAGCTTTGTAGCTCTTTTTTGGTATCCTTTCCAGCATATTGTATCCCCTCTATGCTAAGAACTCCACACCTGTACACAGTACTCCAATCTAGGTCTAACTAAAGCTTTATACCGTTTGACTTTCACTTCCTTGCTCCTATGTTTAATATTTCTTTTTCTCATATCTAACATTGTATTTGCCTTTTTCACTGCTACCTGGACTTGCTCACTCACTGTACCTGCATGATATATTATAAATCCTAGGTCCCTTTCCTTTTCTATATTTCTAATATTTTTCATGCCCATACTGTAATTATGTTCTATATTGGATCTGCCCATGTGGATGACTGTACATTTATCTGCATTAAAATTCATTTGCCAGCTTACAGACCATTCTCGAATTGTATCTAATTCTGACCAATAGATCCGTAGATCAATTTATTCACTTCCGCTTTAGATGAGACACTACTGCATAGTTTTGTGTCATCAGCGAATTTTGCAATCATGGATCCCATATTAATGTCCAAATCGTTTATATATATCATGAACAAAATTGGTCCCAAAACCGAGCCCTGTGGTACTCCACTTTTTACTTCACACCACTCAGAGTACTCCTTATTTATGCCCACCCTCTGCCTTCTTCCTCTTAACCAATTTTCAATCAATTTGGCAACTTCCCCTACTATTCCATGTGATTTTAACATTCTAAATAATCTTTGATGAAGTACTCTATCAAAGGCCTTTACACAAAATCTAGATAAATAACATCCACTGGCTCCTATTTTAGTAACCTCCCCCATGAATTCTAATAGATTTGTTAAGCACGATCTCCCTCTAGTAAACCCATGCTGACTATTTCTGATTCTCTAACACTTTATCGCCGTTGGTTTGTGTCTTTAGATTGTTATTCTACTGGTAAGCTGGTGAGGATGCTAGCGGCAACATCCATTAACATGATTGTCAATGGTGGATAGCGCTGACAGGCAATGGTAGAATAATAAACTTAGCTTTCAAAAACGTGTCCGCGAATTGCAAAGTAAAATCTAGCAGACGCATGGAACACAAAATAAATGCAGTTTAATGTTTCCTGGCGTTTCACCAGAGCACATTTAAGTCCTACAGATGCTATTACTTGGAATCCATCGTTTGCTTCAACCCCGCCTGCTTCTTGGAAAGCATTCTTCCATCCGTTCAGTTGTCTCTTGGAAGCCATTTTAACCTGCTGAAAAAAGGACTCTGACATGGTTGGGATTGGCGTAAAAATCAATGCCGTAATTTGGTAATGGAGGCGTTGAAACACTTGGTCACTTGTTATTAGGATGCATTTTTTTTTAAATCTCCTTTTCTTTGTTCACATTCACTGTCTTTTGTATCTCTTTCTGTATCCCTTTCTCGTTCTCTCTCTATGTCTTTCTCTCTTTGTTTCTCTTTCTTGCGCCGTTCTCTCTTTCTTTTTTCTCTCTGTCAAACTCCTACCTGCCTGTCGTCCCCATACACACACACACTCTCGTTCTCCATCTTCCTACTTCCCTCTCTCTCTCTCTCTTTCTCTCTGTTTCTCTTTCTTGTGCCGTTCTCTATTTCTTTTTTCTCTCTGTCAAACTCCTACCTGCCTGTCGTCCTCATACACACACACACTCTCGGTCTCCATCTTCATCCTTCCCTCTCTCTCTCTCTTTCTCTCTCTCTCTCTCTCTCTCTCTCTCTCTCTCTCTATCTGTTGGTACACCTTTCATACAGATATTTTTCAAAATTCGATGAATTCGCGAAAGAATCAATAATGATTTAGGAATGATTTAAGAATGATTCAATGATTTAAGAATGATTCAACAATGATTCAGGAATGATTTAAGAATGGTTCAACAATTATTCAGGAATTATTTAAGAATGATTTAACAATGATTCAACAATGATTCAGGAATGATTTAGGAATGATTTAGTAATGATTCAATAATGATTCAGGAATGATTTAAGAGTAATTCAAGAATCATTTAAGAATGATTTTTTAAAAGTTTTAGAAAGATTGAAGAATGATTTAATAATAATTCAAGAATGATTAAAGAATGATTGAACAATGATTGAAGATCTTTTCAAGAATGATCCAGCAAGGGAACCAATAAACAACTGCGATTCTTACCACATGTATTCAGGTGACAAGTGTTCTTTCTTGTAGTTATATAAATGAGTTTTAGACCAGCTAGACACGTCTAGTTAGCGTAATACTGTAACTAGACACACCATGTTAGCCTAATACACAAACTAGACATATCGTGTTAGACTAATACACAAACTAGACACATCATGTGAAGATAAGTACAGACGGGTGTAAAGGTCATTCACGTACATACATGTGTGAAGATAAGTACAGACAGGTTTGAAGGACATTCACGTACAGACATGTGTGAAGACAAGTACAGACAGGTGTGAAGGTCATTCGCGTACAGACAGGTGTGAAGACAAGTACAGACAGGTGTGAAGGTCATTCGCGTACAGACAGGTGTGAAGATAAGTACAGACAGGTGTGAAGGTCATTCGCGTACAGACAGGTGTGAAGATAAGTACAGACAGGTGTGAAGGTCATTCGCGTACAGACAGGTGTGAAGATAAGTACAGACAGGTGTGAAGGTCATTCGCGCACAGACATGTGTGAAGATAAGTACTGACAGGTGTGAAGGTCATTTACGTACATACATGTGTGAAGATAAGTACATACAGGTGTGAAGATAAATACAGACAGGTGTAAAGATCATTCAAGTACAGACAGGTGTGAAGATAATAACAGACAGGTGTGAAGATAAGTACAGACAGGTGTAAAAATAGGTACAGACAGGAGTGAAGATAAGTACAGACAGGTATGAAGATAGTACAGACAGGTGTGCACATAAGTACAGACAGGTGTAAAGATACGTACAGACATGTGTGAAGGCAGGTACAGGCAGGTGTGAAGACAGGTACAGACAGATGTGAAGATCTTTCACGTACAGACAGGTGTGAAGACAGGTACAGAGGTGGGAAGACAGGTACAGGCAGGCGTAAAAGCAGTTACTTTGGTACACAGTAAACAAAATCTTTAAAAACAAAAAAAAATAGCATGGAATAAGTATCAACCAAAGAACGAAATTGATGAAGTCTAACATGCGATCGAGCATTTGAAGTCGGATAAAACCTCCAGGCTAAACGGAATCTCTACAGTAGTACTTCACACTGAGAAAGAAGACTAATATAAACAATTAGCTATTTAACATGTGTCCCAATAAACCAAATGATCATGATCTAATGGAAATCACCAAAAGCAATATTGATCAGCAACTGCACTTGTGAAAGAGCAGAAAAGGAAGCGTAAGCATGCAATGGAAGAACAGATTAGGCCAGTTGCCATCTGCTTTTCTAAGATGGTCTGCATTGGTCTTCACCGTCAACTGACTTAATAGTGCAATCTTTCAGACTTTTCTACACATTGAAGTTATCCTCTCTCTCTCTCTCTCTCTCTCTCTCTCTCTCTCTCTTTCTTTCTTTCTCTTATACCGTTGTCTTCCACTGACACCTTTGCCCTCTACTCTGTCTTCAAGTACAGCTGTTATCAAAACCTTATTGATGATTCATCTCGTATGAAGTCCATATTGTTAGATGATATAAGATGGTGTAAACTTCTAGCATGTTCTCTCTCATTTGTCGTTACATCCATGTGTCATCAGTTTTTCTTTATCCTCATCAGTCCATCTTTTACTTGGTATTCAGCTCGTTCTTCATGCTGCTTGGTGTTATAGGCTCAAGCTCCGGGTATGTTTGCATGAGTTCTTGTTATGTGACTAAGCGTTTCACATTAGAGCATACTTCACAATAGAGCACACTTCACAATAGAGCACAATTCACATTAGAGCACACTTCACAATAGAGCACACTTCACAATTGAGCACAATTCACATTAGAGCATACTTCACAATAGAGCACACTTCACAATAGAGCACAATTCACAATAGAGCACAATTCACAATAGAGCACAATTCACATTAGAGCACACTTCACAATAGAGCACACTTCTCATTAGAACACACTATCGATCAATTGATCTCTTTTTAACACTTTCATCTGTACTCCCACTTTCTTTCATTCTGTATGTCTGTCTCTCTCTCTCTCTCTCTCTCTCACTCTCTGTCTCTCGCTCTTTGTGTCACCTCCACTATCTTATTGATCTGTATACCCTTGCATTTTCTTAATCTAAGTTTTCTTATTCTCTAACATTCACTTTCTTTAGTTCTTTCTTCCTTCCTCTCTCGCGCTCTCTTATTCACACGTTCTCTAACTTTTTCTGACACCACCTCCGAGACTTTCTCTCTCGCTCTCTCTCTCTCTCTCTCTTTGTTTCTCTCACTCTCACTCGTTCACAATCTCAATGTTACTCTATGTCTGTCTCCTTCTGCATCTTGTCACACTTTTCTCTCTCATTCTCTCCCTCTCTCTCTCTCTCTCTCTCTCTCTCTCTCTCTCTACCAAACATTTTCTACCCATTCTCTTTCTCTGTCGTTCTTTTTTTCTGTTACACCTTTCCTTCCTCTCCCCTTGACCTCCCTAATGTTTTCTCTCTATCACTCTGTATATCTATCTCGCTCTGTCGCTCTCTCTCACGATACATCCTTCCAGACATTAATGTCAGAAATACAAACCCAACCGCACACCATATCAGAACAAATAGAAAACAAATCGGTGCTATTTGTCAAGGGAAAGTTGTAAGATACAACTGCATCTTCTTCCGTCGCTTGAGCCAACACACATCCCATCTCTCAGGGGATCGGCCATTAAACGGCCTATAGAGGCCTTGCCGGAACTGGCCACGTGCGTATGTTGCTGTGAGTAAACTGGCTCACGTGTACGTGCAATAGTAGTCTGTGGCCGAGACTCACACCTCTACACCTCACGGTAGAAGAGGAGCGACTAAGTAAGTAAGTAAGTGGCCGAGACTCACATTCTGCCAAGAGGATCATGTCATGACCTGGCCACAATCGAGGACCAATTGGAACTTACGAGATGGCTTCGGTAAAACGGTTAAACATTTAAGGTGGTGCTGATAATATGAGATAAATATTAGTCACTTTAATTAAAACACTATTGATTACTGATATATTTCATATATTGTGGTCATGAAGGGGCGGGTATGTAAGAAGGAAAGGATGAATTTCATGCAAAGAGAAGAATGACAATATAACTGCCCACCATAAGCAATAATGAAGATCATATTTGGAAGATAAATGGAAGATCATACTTGGAAGATCATGCTTGGAAGATCAAGGGAAGAACATACTGGGAAGATCAAGGGAAGATCATGCTTGGAAGATCATACTTGGAAAATCATGCTTGTAAGATCAAGGGAAGAACATACTGGGAAGATCAAGGGAAGAACATACTGGGAAGATCATACTTGGAAAATCATGCTTGTAAGATCAAGGGAAGAACATACTTGGAAGATCAAGGGAAGATCATTCTTGGAAGATCAAGGTATGAACATACTTGGAAGATCAAGGGAAGTTCATGCTTGGAAGATCAAGGGAAGATTATACTTAGAAGATCAAGGGAAGATCATACTTGAAAAATCAGGGGACGATCATACTTGGAAGATCAAGGGAAGATCACACTTGGAAGATCAATGGAAGATCACACTTGGAAGATCAATGGAAGGTCATGCTTAAACTGGTCATCTCTCCTCTCACCTCACACTCTGTGTCATTTGACTCTGTCCAACAATCACACTCGTACACAACTCTGTCCAACAATCACACTCGTACACAACTTTCACACACACCTTCAGTGTGACCCCCTTTCATTGCACTTTGGTTTGGTTAACCTCTGAGAGCGCCCAAACTAGCATAGGTACATACAGACGTACACGTGCATCCAAGCACTGGTAAATACGTCCTGATATCACCTACAAGTTTGTGACCCGAGGTGGAAAGGGGCCTGCCTCCGCCAGTAGATTACAGAGAGGCAAACACTTTACAAAAACAAAATGACGACAGCTTTAAGGGTATGACTTGCAGTATAGTTGAATTTAAGTGGGGAAGAGTTACGTTTGTCATCAACCTCATGAATGTGGCAAGATTTGCCGTTTCAGGATTAATCTTTACAGCTAACAGAAAACACATTTCACAGCAATAGTCTGATGCTTGCGATGGGCAACTATTATTATTATTAGGTCACAATGGCTTCAATGCACCTCACCCCACCTCCCCCTCCTCCTCTGTTGATGTTCACCTGGTTTACAAAGTCAGAAAAGAGTCAAGCGCCACTGATTCTACCAAGTCCATTCTCGTGGCTCTGGTTTATAAAGCGGTCTGCGAGAGCATGCGAAGAATTATTGATCGCAATCGAAGTCAAACAGTTACATTATTTTAATGTTAATTCACCGTTACGTTTCAAACGGAGCATAGACTCACAACAACAGATGGCCTACGTTATAGGATGCCTGTATCCGACCAATTGCATTGAAGGTTCCATATCAATGGTACATACTAAGGTTGCTTTTCTTAAGCACAACCCTCTCTTTTAGAGCTTTCTTGAAAGGTGACAGTGAGCCTATTCTTCTCAGCACGCGTACCACTTGGATGTCAACAGAGTTTACCATATAAATAATAGTATTAAAATAAACGCAGTTAACCAGAAAGTAATGAAAGTGAGGAGTGTAGATAAGCCACTATATATCCGAACAAAATAATATCAATTCCACAAGTTAGAGAACTCAGAAGTATAGAAAGGAGGATAACACACGGCAGTAGAATACACAACAAAACAGAAGCCATAACTCAGCAAGCAATATCGGTGGCATACCTGCTATCACGTTAATAAGACATCAACAACATGGCAACAGAAACAACAATTCCAATAATCAAAAGTATTTTCTTGCCAGCTATTTATTGTCATAGTCAGACAGTGACTCTAACCAGGACAGACAGTGACTCTAACCAGGACAGACAGTGACTCTAACCAGGACAGACAGTGACTCTAACCAGGACAGACAGGGACTCTAACCAGGACAGACAGTGACTCTAACCAGGACAGGCAGTGACTCTAACCAGGACAGACAATGACTCTAACCAGGACAGACAGTGACTCTAACCAGGACAGACAGTGACTCTAACCAGGACAGACAGGGACTCTAACCAGGACAGACAGTGACTCTAACCAGGACAGACAGTGACTCTAACCAGGACAGACAGTGACTCTAACCAGGACAGACAGTGACTCTAACCAGGACAGACAGTGACTCTAACCAGGACAGACAGTGACTCTAACCAGGACAGACAGTGACTCTAACCAGGACAGACAGTAACTCTAACCAGGACAGACAGTGACTCTAACCAGGACAAGCAGTGACTCTAACCAAGATAGACAGTGACTCTAACCAGGACAGACAGTGACTCTAACCAGGACAGACAGTGACTCTAACCAGGACAGACAGTGACTCTAACCAGGACAGACAGTGACTCTAACCAGGACAGACAGTGACTCTAACCAGGACAGACAGTGACTCTAACCAGGACAGACAGTGACTCTAACCAGGACAGACAGTGACTCTAACCAGGACAGACAGTGACTCTAACCAGGACAAGCAGTGACTCTAACCAAGATAGACAGTGACTCTAACCAGGACAGACAGTGACTCTAACCAAGACAGACAGTGACTCTAACCAAGACAGACAGTGACTCTAACCAGGACAGACAGTGACTCTAACCAAGACAGACAGTGACTCTAACCGGGACAGACAGTCAATCTAACCAGGACAGACAGTGACTCTAACCAGGACAGACAGTGACTCTAAATAAGACAGACAGTGACTCTAACCAGGACAGACAGTGACTCTAACCAGGACAGACAGTGACTCTAACCAAGACAGACAGTGACTCTAACCAAGACAGACAGTGACTCTAACCAAGACAGACAGTGACTCTAACCAGGACAGACAGTGACTCTAACCAGGACAGACAGTGACTCTAACCAAGACAGACAGTGACTCTAACCAAGACAGACAGTGACTCTAACCAAGACAGACAGTGACTCTAACCAAGACAGACAGTGACTCTAACCAAGACAGACAGTGACTCTAACCAAGACAGACAGTGACTCTAACCAAGACAGACAGTGACTCTAACCAAGACAAACAGTGACTCTAACCAAGACAGACAGTGACTCTAACCAAGACAGACAGTGACTCTAACCAAGACAGACAGTGACTCTAACCAAGACAGACAGTGACTCTAACCAAGACAGACAGTGGATGGATAAGACATGAGATAATGACAAACAGCAACAATGGTCACCATAAAAAAACAGAATTAGATGCAAAGAAATCCGTCAGGCAGTTGAAACAATACCAGACAGACAGACAGACAGAAAAGAATAGGCGTAACGGCCGCTGCCCGGACAAAATTCAAGTTAAAAATCTACTCAAGTTATTTGTACCTTTTCCCAGGTGGTTTGTTAAGATCAGCTATAGATGGCTCCTAACTGGCTGTGGGTCTACTTAGCTCTAGTGTTTGAGTCTATTAAGATGGGTTCGCACATCGGTTAAACTGGTTGTATACAGACTCTGCAGAATCTTCTAAACCAGTACCAATTCTTCACGTTAGGTTAAAATGTGAAGTATGCTGTATTGTGAAGTGTGCTCTATTGTGAACTGTGCTCTAACAAAAAGGGTGCTCTAATGTGAAAAGTTAGAACCTAAGCCTGCAAACTATGACCATTTTAAAGAATTAACCACATCAATCTCCAGAAGACATATCCCACGAGGATGCCGATCACAGTACATACCTGGATTAAACGATGGATCAAAGGCACTGTACGAGCAATATAAACTGCTGTTCGAAACAGACACATTCGGCGAGGAAACCATCCAGGCTGGAGAAGATCTCCTTCATGCCATCTCAGAATTCAAAACGCAAAAGTGGCGTAGCCTGGCGGAAGACTTGGACAGGAAGCAAAACAGCAGGCGAGCCTGGTGGAAGACTTGGACAGGAAGCAAAACAGCAGGCGAGCATGGTGGAAGATTTGGACAGGAAGCAAAACAGCAGGCGAGCATAGTGGAAGATTTGGACACGAAGCAAAACAGCAGAAGAGCATGGGGGAAGATTTGGACAGGAAGCAAAACAGCAGAAGAGCATGGGGGAAGATTTGGACAGGAAGCAAAACAGCAGGCGAGCATGGTGGAAGATTTGGACATGAAGCAAAACAGCAGGCGAGCATGGTGGAAGATTTGGACAGGAAGCAAAACAGCAGGCGAGCATGGTGGAAGATTTGGACATGAAACAAAACAGCAGGCGAGCATGGTGGAAGATTTGGACAGGAAGCAAAACAGCAGGCGAGCATGGTGGAAGATTTGGACAGGAAGCAAAACAGCAGGCGAGCATGGTGGAAGATTTGGACAGGAAGCAAAACAGCAGGCGAGCATGGTGGAAGATTTGGACAGGAAGCAAAACAGCAGGCGAGCATGGTGGAAGATTTGGACAGGAAGCAAAACAGCAGGCGAGCATGGGGGAAGATTTGGACAGGAAGCAAAACAGCAGGCGAGCATGGTGGAAGATTTGGACAGGAAGCAAAACAGCAGGCGAGCATGGTCGAAGATTTGGACATGAAACAAAACAGCAGGCGAGCATGGTGGAAGATTTAGACAGGAAGCAAAACAGCAGGCGAGCATGGTGGAAGATTTGGACAGGAAGCAAAACAGCAGGCGAGCATGGTGGAAGATTTGGACATAAAGCAAAATAGCAGGCGAGCATGGTGGAAGATTTGGACATGAAACAAAACAGCAGGCGAGCATGGTGGAAGATTTGGACAGGAAGCAAAACAGCAGGCGAGCATGGTGGAAGATTTGGACATGAAGCAAAACAGCAGGCGAGCATGGTGGAAGATTTGGACATGAAACAAAACAGCAGGCGAGCATGGTGGAAGATTTGGACAGGAAGCAAAACAGCAGGCGAGCATGGGGGAAGATTTGGACAGGAAGCAAAACAGCAGGCGAGCATGGTGGAAGATTTGGACAGGAAGCAAAACAGCAGGCGAGCATGGTCGAAGATTTGGACATGAAACAAAACAGCAGGCGAGCATGGTGGAAGATTTAGACAGGAAGCAAAACAGCAGGCGATCATGGTGGAAGATTTGGACAGGAAGCAAAACAGCAGGCGAGCATGGTGGAAGATTTGGACATGAAGCAAAATAGCAGGCGAGCATGGTGGAAGATTTGGACATGAAGCAAAACAGCAGGCGAGCATGGAAACTCATTAAGAACCTAAGCGATGACCCAACATGTGCTCCTCCTGGGATAACACAAGTTACTCCTGACCAAGTGGCCCACCAATTACTGATGAAAAGCAAAACCAACTATAAAACGGGACAAACAAGGACCCAACGACAACGCGAGGTAGAGAGTGATATACCGGGCGCACCTTTCACAATTGAAGAATTAAGTGCAGCAATAAAGCAAACAAAATCCAATAAAGCAGCGGCCCCGACGACTTGAGAACAGAGCAAATAAAACAGTTTGGACCAATAACAATCAATTGGCTACTAAATCTCATGAACATATGCGTCGAATCCTTGAATATTCCCAAAATCTGGAGGAAAGCACATGTGGTTACCCTGTTAAAGCCTGGGAAAACTCCAACAGACCCAAACATATTTCAACCAGTGTCGCTCTTATGCCACCTATACAGGGTATTTGAAAGGATGATCCTGAACCGCATCTCTCCCTGGATAGACTCAAGGCTGATCAAGGAACAAGCTGGATTCAGACCTGGGAGATCTTGCAGTAGTCAAATCCTCAACTTGACACAGCAAATAGAGGATGGTTTTGCGCGCAACCAGGTGACTGGAGTGGCATATATAGACCTAAGCGCTGCCTACGACACAGTAAATCATCGTAGGTTGCAGGCAAAGGTGTACAAGATGACTAAAGACTGGCGCCTGTCTAACATAATCAAATGCTTACTTCTTCTTCTTCTTCCTCTTCTGCGTACGCAGTCAGACAGTAACCATTATTTTTTCGAAAAAAAGCGGCGGTCATCCTGAGGCTCTCGCCACTGCCATAGAGCTTGCTTCAATGCTTACTTCAAAACAGGCTATTCTATGTAACCTTGGGGAATAAAGAGAGCAGATGGCGAAATCAAACCAATGGCCTGGCTCAAGGAAGTGTTCTTGCTCCCATGCTATACACCATCTATACCAATGACCAACCTATGGATACAGACACAAGGAAATTTATATACTCCGATGACACAGCAGTGGCTGCTCAGGCTAATGGCTTCGAGGAGGTAGAAGGTAAACTAACACGCTCGCTGAATGATCTCGCAGAGTATTATCGGGAAACCCACCTAAAACCCAACCCTAGCAAAACTCAGGTATGCGCCTATCATCTCAAGAACAGAGAGGCAAACAGAGAACTACGGATCAGATGGCAAGGACAGGATCTTGAACACTGCCCGGCTCCCAAATTCCTGGGTGTAAAATTGGATCGCACATTATTCTATATGACACACTGTCAGGAGACAAAGCGTAAGGTACAGGCGAGAAACAACATTATCCGAAAATTGCCTGGCACAACATGGGGTGCTCAGCCATCAGTCTTACGCACATCAGCGATTGCCCTGTGCCTTTCCGCAGCGAAATATGCAGCCCCAGTCTGGAAAAACTCCGCCCATGCAAAACAAGTTGATACAGCAGTGAACTAGATGGGTAGGATAGTGTCGGAGTGCCTTAAACCCACCCCCACAAACACAATATATCCCTTAATTGGCATTGCACCACCTGATATAAGAAGAGGTGTAGCTGCGGAAATCGAGCGAGGGAAACAGGAAAGCGACCCTAGACACCCGATGTTTGACCATCAGGAACAAGCCACACGACTTAAATCAAGACACAGTTTCTTAAAATCGACAGAGACCATCCAGACAAGCCCAGAAGGTCGACGCATCGAGAGGTGGCGCGAAACAATGCAGGATCCATGGATAGAGCTCAATGAAGAGGCTACACCTGGACACCACCTGCCGTACGCTGTGTGGAAGGCAATGAACAGACTTTGAACTGGTGTCTCAAGATGCAGAGTGAACTTGAAGAAATGGAGATACTCAGATGTCGACACATGTGAATGCGGCGCAGTTCAGGACCAAGATCATCTGATGACCTGCCCCAACCTCCCTGAAACCTGTGACATGAACGACATGAAGGAGGCGAACGACAAGGCAGTTCAATTTGCTGAATACTGGGCCGATGCTGTGTGGCATGGTGTTTAGACACGGAAAGTAAGTAAGTAATGTGAAAAGTGTGCTCTAAAATAAAGTGTGCTCTAATGTGAAGTGTGTTCTAACCGGAGTCTTGCTTTAATCCGAAGTGTGTGTTCTAACATAGCGTGTGCTCTAATATGAAATGTACTATATTGTGAAGTGTGATCAATTCTGAAGTGTTGGTAAACTCTGACTCTACACCCGGGTAGACAAAGCTCGTTAGCCTGTTCAGGCAGTTCACGTACGAAAGGAGAAACTCTGATTTTAAACCCACAAGTCTCAAAGAGTGATAGCTAGTCTTGGGACGATGAGATTATCATCGGATGTCTCTAGTAACTAGCATCTGCGGGCAACGACTCCACTGCCTTTCGGAAACCTCGGGAGAGGGTAGGGCTACGGAAGTCGGGAGTAAACCCAGACAGAAAATCCGGAGTGGTTGCACCTAAGGCGGATGGTTACAAAATTGCGAACTCATTCCTGCAGCTCCTGCTGCTGAGCTGCCAAATTGTCACGCTTTGCATTCCTTTGGATTACACCAGCGAGGCCTAGAGGGGGATCCTGCAGTTTGGGTAGCCCATGGTCTCCATATTCAGCGCCCTGGCTTGCGCCCGAGAGGCTACTCACAGGGTGCTGCCCACATGGTCTTCAAAGACTGAGACGCCTATGAATGTAGAGTGGGCTCTAATGTGAGGTGTGCTCTAATGTGAAGTGTGCCCTAACATAGCGTGTGTTCTAATGTGAAGTGTGCTCTAATGTGAAGTGTGCTCTAATGTGAAGTGTGCTCTAACATGAAGTGTGCTCTAATGTGAAGTGTGCTCTAACGTAACGTGTGTTCTAATGTGAAGTGTGCTCTAATTTGAAGTGTGCTCTAACATGAAGTGTGCTCTAATGGGAAGTGTGCTCTAACGTAACGTGTGTTCTAATGTGAAGTGTGCTCTAATGTGAAGTGTGCTCTGACATGAAGTGTGCTCTAATGTGAAGTGTGCTGTAACCTAAAGTATGTTCTAATGTGAAGAGAAACCTGAAGCTTGATTTAACCTGAAGTATGTGCTCTATCATGAAGTGTGCTCTAATGTGAAGTGTGCTTTAATGTGAAGTGTGCTCTAACATGAAGTATGCTCTAATGTGAAGTGTGCTCTAACATGAAGTGTGCTCTAATGTGAAGTGTGCCTTAACATGAAGTGTGCTCTAACGTGAAGTGTGCTCTAATGTGAAGTGTGCTCTAACATGAAATGTGCTCTAATGTGAAGTGTGCTCTAACATGAAATGTGCTCTTATGTGAAGTGTGCTCTAACATAACGTGTGTTCTAATGTGAAGTGTGCTCTAATGTGAAGTGTGTTCTGACATGAAGTGTGCTCTAATGTGAAGTGTGCTGTAACGTAAAGTATGTTCTAATGTGAAGAGAAACCTGAAGCTTGATTTAACCGAAGTATGTGCTCTATCATGAAGTGTGCTCTAATGAGAAGTGTGCTCTAATGAGACGTGCGCTTTAATGTGACGTGTGTTCTAATGTGAGGTGTGCTCTAATGTGAATTGTACTCTAACATGAAGTGTGCTCTAATGTGAAGTTTGCTCTAATGTAAAGTGTGCTCAAATGTGAAGTGTGCTCTAATATGAAATGTACATCGCTGTTAAACACTTAACAGTAAGTAGCATGTCCTATGCAGAACGTCGTTTCTTACAACCGCCAACATTTTTGGTATGTTATAAGTTTCTGGGCACTTATCTTTGGAATAAGATGTTTGGCCTTTTCGTGTAAAAGGAATCTTGTTAGGCATTTTTATGTGAAAGGAATCTTGTTAGGCATTATCGTGTGAAAGTAATTTTGTTAGGCATTTTCATGTGAAAGCAATCTTGTTATGAATTTTCATGAGAAATTAATCTTGTTAGGCCTTTTCGTGTGAAAGGAATCTTGTTTCTGGTCCTAGTATGCACCTTTTATGTATCTATAAAAGCAGTCAAAATGTAACCTTCTTTTGTATAAAAAAACAGAGCTCAGTTTCTCTCTCTCTTCCTTATCGCTCTCTTTACTACTTTATTTCTCTCCTTTTCTCTTTCTCTAGCTTTCTCTCTCTAACTTTCTCGTTATATATACATATATATTCCTCTCTGTCAATCTTGCTTTCTGTCTTCCTATCTGTCTATTTCGTTCTTCTTGTATTTCTCTAACCTTCTTTCTCCTTCTCTGCTTTCACCATCTAATCTGTACCTCGCTCTCCCTCCATCTTTACAATTTTCTTTCTGTTTTTTCTGTCTCTCCTTTCATCTCATTTCGTTTGTCTTTCTCTTTCTCCTTCCCTGCCTCTTTTTCCTCTCTCTTTTCCGCTTTCCTGCTACATCTCTCTCACTCTCTTTTTCTCAGCCATTGAGTTACCTTTACCATGTTGCAATATAATAATAATTATTTTATGCGTCTAAGGCTTGTTACGTCGGTCGACCTCATCCATGACCCACAGCTGTGGCGTAGTCCCAGGTCTCCTCCAGAGCGGAGCCGGAGATTGCTATTAACTGGAGCAATACTGTGCGGGAACGGTCTCTTCTGTGCCTCCAGCCGGTCGGGGGAAGACATTTGGCGCGTTGGAACGACTTGTGTAGTATCTTGTGGGCAGTGGTGAAATTTGGAGGACTGTTTTAGCAGAGACCTCGACGTTACGGATGGAATCAGGCCATCAGATGCACAGGATACTTCGTCTTCTTCTTCTTCTTCTTCTTCTTCTTCTTCTTCTTACGATGTCAGACGTCAACCTTTATTTTTTCGAAAAAAGCAGCCGTCATCCTGAGGCTGTCGACACTGCCATAGAGCTTGTCTAGTGTTGCCACTGGTGATGGCCACATCTGCTTTCTCTGATCCTCGTATTTCGGGAAGTTTTGCAGCAAATGTTCAGCGGTCATTTTCCCAGTACCGCACATGCATTCGTCAGTGCCA
The DNA here is from genome assembly GCA_036924085.1 of Ariolimax columbianus. Classification (NCBI taxonomy): domain Eukaryota; kingdom Metazoa; phylum Mollusca; class Gastropoda; order Stylommatophora; family Arionidae; genus Ariolimax; species Ariolimax columbianus. Next base: position 10,110,625 of record JAVGWX010000019.1, on the reverse strand, counting down.
CCTATCTTCAATTTGTTGAATAGGTGGTACCTCAGTCTATTGTGGCCAGTGCGAAGTCTGAAGACCACGACCTGCTCTCTTCTGTTCAACTGGTAATAGGCATCGTTTTTTGTGTAGCCAGTATCATCTGTTTCCCATTTGGTCATGTATCTAGCTCTAATAAGCCTTTTTTACTCTTCGTATGTCATACTAGTATCTGGTTGTGGTAGTCTTGCACCTTCTTTTGCCAGTCTGCCTGTCTCCTCGTTGCCTTTGATGTTACAGTGGGATGGAACCCACTGTACCACTACTCTTTTTGGTGCGGACTGCTGGCATAGTTGACAGAGTACTGCTCTTAAATCATTGAGTTCAGTATTTTTCTGGCTTTTTAGTTCTGTGACTACGGCCAGGGCACCTGTAAGCAGGACTATATGGCTTTCATTTCTTTTGCATGTAGATGCACAGGATACGCCGATGGTACGCATGTGGAAGGCCTCTAGTCTTGTCATGTCATGTTCAAGAAGTGTCCAGGTTTAAGATCCAGACAGCAGAACTGGGACCACGCAGGACTGGGACCACGCAGGACTGGGACCACGCAGAACTGGGACCACGCAGGACTGGGACCACGCAGAACTGGAACCACGCAGGACTGGGACCACGCAGGACTGGGACCACGCAGAACTGGGACCACGCAGGACTGGGACCACGCAGAACTGGGACCACGCAGGACTGGGACCACGCAGAACTGGGACCATGCAGAACTGGGATAGCAGAACTTGGACCACGCAGAACTGAGACCACTCAGGACTGGGACCACGCAGAGCTGGGATCGCGCAGGACTGGGACCACGCAGGACTGGGACCACGCAGGACTGGGACCGCGCAGGACTGGGACCATGAAGGACTATTAGATGTAGATTTTTGTTTCAATGGAAATCTTGCCGTTACTACACGTCGGAGGTCGTGCATGGCGGTCGCAGCTAGTCCGATCCGCCTTGACATGCCAGGTACGCTGCGCCCATCGGTTTATATCATGCTACCGGGACGGATAAATTCGTTGGTGACCTGCGTAGTGGGAGCTTGGGTTTCAATACACTGGGGTGCTGTGTCGGAAATGAGGTTCTGAACTTTGGTCTTGGCACATGATAGTGAGGGCGATTATACAAATGGGAGTCTATAATTATCAGAATGATTATTTTTAATGGGAGTCTATAATTATCAGAATGATTATTTTTAATGGGAGTCTATAATTATCAGAATGATTATTTTTAATGGGAGTCTATAATTATCAGAATGATTATTTTTAATGGGAGTCTATAATTATCAGAATGATTATTTTTGATGGGAGTCTATAATTATCAGAATGATTATTTTTAATGGCAGCAGCCAGCGAATCTTAGCTGACCAAGCGCTTCTTCCGCTTCCAAGTGGCGGCCATGGGAATCGACTGCACCATGGTAGCCTGCCTTAGAGATGATCGAACAAGTAGACAGGTAAATTGATCTCGAAAAATGTCGGATGTGTCACGCCAGAAGGCGCATATGTCACTGCCTCGCTGTACACTACGATACGTCGTTCTTTTCAGAGCGAACGCCGAAACTAGAAAGAAGACGAAGAAGAAAAAGAAGAAGAAGAAGAAGAAGAAGAAGAAGAAGAAGAAGTAGAAGAAAAAGAACCACAACAACAACAAGAACAAGAACAAGAAAAAGAAGAAGAAGAAGAAGAAGAAGAAGAAGAAGAAGAAGAAGAAGAAGATGATGAAGAAGAAGAAGAAGAAGAACAAGAAGAAGAAGAAGAAGAAGAAGAAGAAGAAGAAGAAGAAGAAGAAGAAGAAGAAGAAGAAGAACAAAAAGAAGAAGAAGAGGAAGAAGAAGAAGAAGAAGAAGAAGAAGAAGAAGAAAAAGAGGAAGAAGAACAAGAAGAAGAAGAAGAACAAGAAGAACAAGAAGAAGAAGAACAATAAGAAGAAGAACAAGAAGAAGAAGAAGAAGAAGAAGAAGAAGAAGAAGAAGAAGAAGAAGAAGAAGAAGAAGAAGAAGAAGAAGATGAAGAAGAAGAATAAGAAGAAGAAGAACAAGAAGAAGAAGAAGAAGAAGAAGAAGAAGAAGAAGAACAAGAAGAACAAGAAGAAGAAGAACAATAAGAAGAAGAACAAGAAGAAGAAGAAGAAGAAGAAGAAGAAGAAGAAGAAGAAGAAGAAGAAGAAGAAGAAGAAGAAGAAGATGAAGAAGAAGAAGAACAAGAAGAACAAGAAGAAGAAGAACAATAAGAAGAAGAACAAGAAGAAGAAGAAGAAGAAGAAGAAGAAGAAGAAGAAGAACAAGAAGAAGAAGAAGAAGAAGAAGAAGAACAAGAAGAAGAAGAAGAAGAAGAAGAAGAAGAAGAAGAAGAAGAAGAAGAAGAAGATGAAGAAGAAGAATAAGAAGAATAAGAACAAGAAGAAGAAGAAGAAGAACAAGAAGAACAAGAAAAATAAGAAGCAGCAGCAGAAGCTAGAGATATCCAACATCAAGATGAGGTAGGTCAATGTCAAACGTGATCGTGGAGGTCGATCAAACAGATTACAGAGCTTAATCAAGTAATCCTGGCCACAGAATCAGGGCCAGCGGTGGTCCGGCAAGGTCACAAACGAAACCTTATGCAGGACAAAGAGAGGAGGAACATGCAATCTGGGGACGAAGGTGTCGTTAAATAGGCCACACAATGCATCAGGTCACAGCCAGTGTCACAAGAAGATCTCTGACATGGAACACCGTGCGGAATGGGGTTAAAGGAAGGTCAAAGGGCAAATGAAAAGATACAAAGAGGCTGATACAAGATTAACAGGGAGATGATAGAGCTGGGGAAATAGCATATGATATAACTGTTTGGAGAGGGTTGGTTGGTTGGTGGGCTATGATAGGATTGGTTGGTTGGTGGACTATGAGAGGGTTAGTTGGTGGGCTACGAGAGGATTGGTTAGTTGGAGAGCAATGAGAGGGTTGGTTGGTTGGTTGGTGGGCTATGAGAGGGTTGGTTGGTGGGTTATGAGAGGGTTGGTTGGTTGGTGGGCTATGAGAGGGTTGGTTGGTTGGTGGGCTGTGAGAGGGTTAGTTGGTGGGCTACGAGAGGATTGGTTAGTTGGAGAGCAATGAGAGGGTTGGTTGGTTGGTTGGTGGGCTAGGAGAGGGTTGGTTGGTGGGTTATGAGAGGGTTGGTTGGTTGGTGGGCTATGAGAGGGTTGGTTGGTTGGTGGGCTATGAGAGGGTTGGTTGGTGGGTTATGAGAGGGTTGGTTGGTTGGTGGGCTATGAGAGGGTTGGTTGGTGAGCTATGACGGGGTTGGTTGGTGGGCTATGAGAGGGTTGGTTGGTTGGTGGGCTATGAGAGGGTTGGTTGGGGGGTTATGAGAGGGTTGGTTGGTTGGTGGGCTATGAGAGGGTTGGTTGGTGAGCTATGACGGGGTTGGTTGGTGGGCTATGAGAGGGTTGGTTGGTTGGTGGGCTATGAGAGGGTTGGTTGGTGAGCTATGACGGGGTTGGTTGGTGGGCTATGAGAGAGTTGGTTGGTGGGCTATGAGAGGGTTGGTTGGTGAGCTATGACGGGGTTGGTTGGTGGGCTATGAGAGAGTTGGTTGGTGGGCTATGAGAGGGTTGGTTGGTGGGCTATGAGAGGGTTAGTTGGTGCGCTATGAGAGGGTTTGTTGATGAGCTATGAGAGGGTTGGGTGGTTGGTGGGCTATGAGAGGGTTGGTTGGTTGGTGGGCTATGAGAGGGTTTGTTTGTTGGTGGGCTATGAGAGGGTTGGTTGGTGGGTTATGAGAGGGTTGGTTGGTGGGCTATGAGAGGGTTAGTTGGTGAGCTATGAGAGGGTTGGTTGATGAGCTATGAGAGGGTTGGGTGGTTGGTGGGCTATGAGAGGGTTGGTTGTTGGTGGGCTATGAGAAGGTTGGTTGGTGGGCTATGAGAGGGTTGGTTGGTGGGTGGGCTATGAGAGGGTTGGTTGGTGGGTGGGCTATGAGAGGGTTGGAGGCTGTGAGAGGTGTTGGTTGGTGGGCTATGAGAGAGTTGGTTGGTTGTTGGGCTATGATAGGGTTGGTTGGTGGGCTATGGAAGGGTTAGTTGGTAGGTGAGCTGTGAGAGGGTTGCTTGGTGGGCTATGAGAAGGTTGGTTGTTTGGTGGGCTGTGAAATGGTTTGTTTTTTGGTGGGTTATGGGAGGGTTGGTTGGTTGGTGGACTACGAGAGGGTTGGTTAGTGGGCTATGAGAGGCTTTATTGGTTGGTGGACTGTGAGAGGGTTGGTGGACTGTGAGAAAGTTGGTTGATTGGTGGGCTATGAGAGGGTTGGTTGGTTGGTGGACTTTGAGAGTGTTAGTTGGTGTGCAATGAGAGGGTTGGTTGGTGGGCTGTGAGAGAGTTGTTTATTTGATGGGCTATGAGAGAGCTGGTTGGTTGGTGGGCTACGAGAAGGTTGGTTAGTGAGATATGAGAGGGTTTGTTAGTTGGTGGGCTATGAGAGGGTTAGTTGGTGGGCTATGAGAGGGTTGGTGGGCTATGAGAAGGTTGGTAGGTTGGTAGGCTATGAGAGGGTTAGTTAGTGGGCTATGAGAGAGTTGGCTGGTGGGCTATGAGAGGTTTGGTTGGTGGACTATGAGAGGGTTGGTTGGTTGGTGGGCTATGAGAGGGTTGGTTGGTTGGTGGGCTATGAGAGGGTTGGTTGGTTGGTGGGCTATGAGAGGGTTGGTTGGTTGGTGGGCTATGAGAGGGTTGGTTGGTTGGTGGGCTATGAGAGGGTTAGTTGGTTGGTGGGCTATGAGAGGGTTGGTTGGTTGGTGGGTTATGAGAGGGTTGGTTGGTTGGTGGGCTATGAGAGGGTTGGTTGGTGGGCTATGAGAGAGTTGGTTGGTGGGCTATGAGAGGGTTGGTTGGTGGGCTATGAGAGGGTTGGTTGGTTGGTGGGCTATGAGAGGGTTGGTTGGTTGGTGGGCTATGAGAGGGTTGGTTGGTGGGCTATGAGAGAGTTGGTTGGTGGGCTATGAGAGGGTTGGTTGGTGGGCTATGAGAGGTCTGTCAATACCTCGATGTCCAAGGCAGATGGACCATGCCATGTGGTCCCCACCTACTCTAGCCTTAAAGTCGCCGAGAAATATGAGTGCTTCGTCCATGGGTGCTGTTCAAGGTGATTTCCTCCAGCTGATTATAGAATTGGTCCTTCGCTTCCTCCGGAGATGTCAGGGTTGGGGCATAGACGCTGAGAATATTAACAGGACATGTAGCGGTAATTAGGCGAATGACCAGTAACCTCTGAGAGCCCTCCAAGGAAGGATCGACTAAGGTTATAAGTGGGTTTTTAATAGCATAACCAACACCATGCTGTAGAGATTCTTCAGGTTCACGACACTGCCAGAAGAAAGTGTCGATTTTTGCTCTTAATGAACAGGTCTGGCAGGTCTGGTTTCCTGTAAGGCAACTATATCCATATTCAACCGAGAGAGCTTCCTATTCAATGATTGTTTGTCTGTCATCTCCGACCTCTCGAAGATTATCGGAGATGCATGTACACACAGTACGCACATTCGAGCTTGCATTTCGAATAGCTGGAGTCTTCTTTTTAAATTTTGGTTTTCTTTGGTGCAAAATTAATATCCGCTTGTCATGCATGCACTACGCTCCAAGCACCTACTAGACCAGGCATATGTTGGCGAGTCGACACCCTACTGACCGGGTTCTGTCCGGCTGAGACGGGCGGTAGTCGACCATTGGGATGGGAAGATCCCTCCCACCGCCGAACCTGACCCGTGGCGCCCCTTCCCCATGCCAATCGGATGGGATTTCTAACCCATAAACTGTCAGCTTCCGTGTTATGTCCTCACTCAAGATCAAGGCTGGAGTAGTATCTTCAGGGCGCAAGCATGGGCGCTAAATATGGAGACCTTTGGCTGCCCAAACTGCAGGATCCCCCCCTTGGCCTCACTGGTGTAATCCAAAGGAATGCAAAGTATGACAATTTGGCACCATCTCAGTTGTATGAGCTGCAGTCATGATTTCGCAATTTTGAAACCATCCGCCTTAGGTGCTACTACTACAGATTTGTCTGGGTTTACTCCCGTAGCCCTAGCCTCTCCCGAGGTTTCCGAAAGGCAGTGGAGTCGTCGTCCGCAGATGCTGGCTACTGGAGACATCCGATGATACTCTCATCGTTACAGGACTAGCCAGCACTTCCTGGCGCTTGTGTGTTTAAAATAAGTGTTTCCCCTCTCCTAGGCGAACTGCCTGAACAGGTTAAGGAGCTTCGTTTACCCGGGTGTAGAGTTAGAGTTCACCTTCTCTTAGATTGGCTGCTAACCAAGTCTAATGAGCCCAATCTGCCCACCCAGTTATATCGCCGAGTAGTCGGTCGCACCTCAAAGCAGGCTCTATAAGAAACGGTATATCTATAGCCAACGTATAGCTAACAAGAACAAGAAAGGTGAGAGCATAAATAAAGGTGCTGCTGGGGATACAATAATGTAGGAGAGGCCATTGGCATGGAAACTTCTGCACGGCAAGCCGAACAGTGAATCCAAGGCGATCTCTACACCTGGAACGGAGAGGTTATAACAGACGCTTCACTTTCCTTTAACGAGCGGGACGTCCAGCCCAGACCTCGCTACACCCCTTTCATTATACTCATGATCGTATATTAATAGTGAGGATTCCTTGGCGAAGTGGTTAAGCCGTCGGCCTCGTGATCAGGTGGTGTGTGTTCGACTCCGAACTCTGCCGTCTTTTTCATGGGTGCTTGATGTGGAGTCCCCTGCATCTCGAAGTCGCCCCCTAGTCGTCTTGTCCTTGACTTACCACCAGGGTCGGGCGGCTCGAGACGAGAGAGTGAGGTTAAAAAGTAGCGCAGTTAATTCTTACTAAAAATAGCTCTAGCAAATAAATTATGTCATCGTCGTCTCCGATGGACTGCGGCCTTTACTTTACTTTATATTAATCGTGCACACAGTATCTTAGATACACATTGTCGCTGTGTGTGCTCATGATGGTGCTGCTGTGCGTGTTCATGATGGCGCTGATCAGTCAACGGCTAAGATAACAAGAGCGCTACTGTGTGTATTAAACAAGTGATACCCCGACAGATGGGCTGGTAGCTGTACTTCACCCATTGCCTTGTGGGATCGCACGAGAGTGCAGAAGGCTAAGAGAGAAAACCCAGACAGAAAATCCCCACAGCCTAGTGGGTTAACACGGGAGTGCGCAGGGATAGGGGAGTAAACCCCGACCAGAAATCAGGAGGGGGGGGGGGCTAAAGCAGAAGACGAAACGTTAGAGTAATCTTCTGGCATCCCCTGCAACCCTGCTGTTTTCAAGTGTATCGACTCTGTCCTTCTCTTGGATGTCATCAGCTGGGACGAGAGATGGAAAGTGCAAAATGGGCAAAGCACTTTCTCCATATCGGCTGTTAAATGGCAAGCTAGGTCAAAATTCAGTGGTGGAGAACACCTGACCTTTGTGTACAGATCGAACACAATTCGAAAGGCAAAAATACATCTTAAAACTTGGAACGTGGAATGTGTCCTGGAATTGACATCCACAGAGCTACTCAGGATACATACTCAAGGTCCCTCCAGATGCAGCCACCGCCATCTCTACAACAGACCAGCTTACTGACCGTCTGGTAAGACGCAAAAAGGCCATAACTAACTGTACAATGTGTATCCAAGTTACAGTGTTCACTATTAATAAGCTATAACAACAAGAACTACAATAACAACAACTGCAATAACAAAAATTACAATAACAACAACTACAACACCTAAAATAACACCAACTGCAACAACGAATAGAACTGAAAAAAACAACGACAAAGGAGAAAATACAACTACAACGACTAGTGTTACAAATACAACAACCACAACAACAACAACAACAAGCACAATAACAACCACAACAACAACAACAACAACCACAACAACAACCACAACAACAACCACAACAACAACTAGTGTTACATATACAACAACCACAACAACAACCACAACAACAACAACTACTGCAACAACTAGTGTTACAAATACAACAACCACAACAACAACTACTACAACAACTAGTGTTACAAATACAACAACCACAACAACAACAACTACTACAACAACTAGTGTTACAAATACAACAACCACAACAACAACAACTAGTGTTACAAATACAACAACCACAACAACAACCACAACAACAACAACTACTACAACAACTAGTGTAACAAATACAACAACCACAACAACAACAACTAGTGTTACAAATACAACAACCACAACAACAACAACTAGTGTTACAAATACAACAACAACAACTAGTGTTACAAATACAACAACCACAACTACAACCACAACAACAACAACTACAACAACTAGTGTTACAAATACAACAACCACAACTACAACCACAACAACAACAACTACTACAACAACTAGTGTTACAAATACAACAACCACAACAACAACCACAACAACAACAACTACTACAACAACTAGTGTTATAAATACAACAACCACAACAACAACCACAACAACAACAACTACTACAACAACTAGTGTTACAAATACAACAACCACAACAACAACCACAACAACAACAACTACTACAACAACTAGTGTTATAAATACAACAACCACAACAACAACTACAATAACAACCACAACAACAACAATAAATACAATAACAGGTGTTACAAATACAACAACCACAACAACAACTGCAATTACAATTTAACCTACTGCAACAACAACCACAACAGCAATTAAACAACAAATATTACAAGTACAACAACAACCACAAAAACAAAAACAACAATAACTACAATAACAACTTCAGACAACAAACATTACAAATACAACAACCACAACAACAACTACAGCAACAATTTCAACCCAAACTACTACATCAACAACAACAACTTCAACAACATCTACGCCAACAAACATTACAACAACAACAACGTCAACAACAACTACACCAACAAACATTACAACAACAACTTCAACAACAACTACACCAACAAACATTACAACTACAACAACAAATACAACAACAACAATTACAAAATCAAATAGAACACTTTCAGCAATTACTACAATAACTACTACTACATCAAATACACAACAGCCACACCAACAACTACAACACAGACAACAACAAAATAACTATAACAATTACAGTGACCAAAGCAATACACACACATCAACAACAACAACTACCATAATACTACCTTACCAACTGTTACTATAATAACTACTGAAACATCTATTAATATCGCTTCTATGCAATTGCTACTTCTACTACCACTACTATTACAGCTACTAATACTACTACTATTACTACTAACACTACTATTACTACTACTACTGCTGCTGCTGTTATTGCTTCTATTACTACTACTATTACTACTAACACTACTATTACTACTACTACTGCTGCTGCTGCTATTGCTACTATTACTACTTATACTACTACTACTACTAATAAAATTACTACTTCTACTACTGATACTGCTACTGTTACTACTACTACTACTACTACTACTACTACTACTGTTCCTATTACCACAACTATATTTCTTACTACTGCTACTATTACTGTTACTACTCATTCTACAACTACTACGACTACTACTATTATTACTACTACTACTACTACTACTACTGCATTTACTACTAATTCAACTCCTACTAGAACTTCTACTACTACTATTTCCGCATTATTTGTACCACCGAATACCATTATAATATAGGGACATTATTATAATATCGAATATTTGTTGAACTCCCATCGAAGAAGGAAAATTTTAATAGATTCTGCATTGCAAATTCAGAGCTCTGAGGTTTGCTGCATAAAGTCAGGACGTAAATCAATAAAGTCAGAATAGAGAAAATAATATTCCATAATATTTTAATGAATTCAAATCGGAATAATACGCCTGAACTGATTGTAAAAATCGGTCATAAATTTCGTGATTTAATTTAGTCTAATTCTATGGTTATAGTCCGTTCTATTGTACTGGTCTGTTGTGTGGGAACACAGAAAAGTACAACAGAAATGGTGTAGGCTTTCATCAATAGATGCTTGCACCGATTGAGGGAGTACAGTGGTAGAGATACTAATGTAGAACTGTGGGAAAACCCAAACAGATGCCTGTAGGAATAGACGTAAATCGAAGGAGTTGGAGATAGATAGGACACACGGAAACCAGCTGAAATTATTACAAGGCAGTCACTGTTCTAGAAGCCTCAGGGCAAGAGAAGTAGGACTAGGCCTAAGCACTAGTGCAGAAGTGAAGTCGCGACAAGCCTAAACACGACAGGGAAGATGTGGAGGGTATATGAAAAGATGGCGCTTGACAAGATGACATTGCGAGTTTTTTTTTAGGACCTATGCTCCGTAGGGAGTTGAAAGGTTTTCATTGATTTATAATATTTTTTTCCTATTAATTATAATAAAGTTCATCTAGGCATCTAGGGCCCGTTGCGTCGATCGAATATTACCATGTCCAACCGCTGACGCTTGTAGCCAAACTTGGTTCATTGATGGGTAGTTACAGACTGCTATCTATCGGAGCCCTGTAGAACGGGGACGGCCCTTCCCATGCCTCCAGCCGCCCGGTGAGAGACCGTTGTAACATATAGCAGACTTGGACATTATCTGGTGAGCCGGAACTTCCTGGTCCGGCCGCCCGGTGAGAGACCGTTGCAACATATAGCAGACTTGGACATTATCTGGTGAGCCGGAACTTCCTGGTCCAGCCGCCCGGTGAGAGAACCTTGTTACACATTGCAGACTTGGACATTATCTGGTGAGCCGGAACTTCCTGGTCCAGCCGCCCGGTGAGAGACCGTTGTAACACATAGCAGACTTGGACATTATCTGGTGAGCCGGAACTTCCTGGTCCAGCCGCCCGGTGAGAGACCGTTGTAACACATAGCAGACTTCGACATTATTTCGTGAGCCGGAACTTCCTGGTCCAGTCGAACCACGTGACTAATTGAGACAGGGCTAAGTGTCAAAGATGGAGGGAAGACACGTCTTTGCAGACATCTCGACATTACGGACGAGATTGAATCACCGGATACCGAGGATGCGTCTATGGTTGCGCATATAAAAGGCGTTGAGTCCCGATGTCCTATTTAAGTAGGGTCCTAGTTTCTGAATCACACAGGGCTCTACACGTTCCTCTTTCTTCTTACCTCACTCCGTTTCATTTGATTCTGTCCTACAGTCACACTCTTGCGCAACTTTTACACGCGCCCTCAGGGTGAGACCCTTCCATTGCACTTTGTTTGGGCTGCCTTCTGAGAGCGCACAAACCTAGCATAGGTACATACAGACGCACATATACATTTAAGCACTGGTTTATGCGTCTTAATATCGCCCAGTTTGACTACCGTCTAGGATGGAATAGTGCGCCTCCGCCAGTAGAAACTAGTGAGGCAAACACAAAAAATAAAAAATAAAATTTAAAAATGAATCACACTCTTGTTTCATTTGACTCTGTCCAACAATCACACTCTTGTTTCATTTGACTCTGTCCAACAATCACACTCTTGTTTCATTTGACTCTTTCCAACAATCACATTCTTGCACAACTTTCACACGCGCCTTCAGGGCAAGTTCCCTCCATTGCACTTTGGTTGAGCTAGCTTCTGACAACGCATAAGCCTAGCATAGTTACATACAGACGCATACATGCATCCAAGCACTGGTTTATGCGTCTTAATTTCACCCAATTGACTGAGGTCTCGGGTGGAATAGGCGCGTCTCCGCCGGTAGAAACTAGTGAGGCAAACACGTAAATTAAAAAATTCACAATTGAACTTTAGTGTCCGTGTTTGGCAGCAGTCTCCTTGGTTCTCCATGTAGACTTCGTGCCCAACTCTCTTCGTGGCTCTATCTTATTGCCAGGTCATCAGCATGCACAGGTGTCCGACTTTGATCAGGTCGGACAAGTCATTGATATAGATCAAAGAAGATAGTACAACGTAACGATGAGCTTGGGAAACTGAGACCCTAGTCCAGTCAGGCACAACATACTGACCAGGACGTAGCGTCAGGGTCAGGCACAATACACTGACCAAGACCACAATCTTTCTCCCATGAAGCGTTCCCCGGAAACATGTTGTTTTCAAGTCAGCCTGGCCGACGAGATGGGGATCGATGTGATCCCCATGATAGTGAGCGCCACACAGATGAAGCCATCTTAGCACAACCGCTAATAGGACCGCGGTTCAATTTCTTCAGCATGTTCGCGAAGTGAGGAAAGGTACTACAACCCACCATGTAACGTCCTTTTCAGGGCACATAAAAGAGTAAACTTCCTCATTATGGACATTCAACAGCAACAGCATCGAGTTTTGTTGTAATCCTTTCTCTGAGACTTCTTAAGACAATATCACATTCTTCATCGTCGTCTGGATAGTTATCTCAATCAGAAAGTACTTTGTCCTGAATTCCCATCTTTTTCCCTTTCATCGAGAGACATTTCTTCCACATCGACTGTAAGTCTCCTGCAAGTCAAGATGATTACGACATGCGTGTTATTGAGATCAAGGTCCGTCGCTCATCTTGTGCAAATGCCATTGACAACATCCCGCGAGTATACACGGCCCTATGCTTCTCTTTCTGTCTCTGTCCAGGTGTTATCATTTTCTCATATTCTCTTCTCCGTGTATGTTTTGGTCTAACTCTCTCTCTTTGTCCTTCAGGATTTCATGTAGGATCATGTCTGGCTAAAGTGTGACTGTGACTTCCGTAGCATATGCTCTGTCCATTCGCATTGCTTTACTTAATTCTTTTGTTCCAGTGGCAGTTGTTGGCTCCTATTCCACATCTCTTCATTCCCCACCATGTCCTGCCACTTTATGTCCACATCTCTTAATTCCTCACCATGTCCTGCCATTTTATGTCCACATCTCTTAATTCCTCACCATGTCTTGCCACTTTATGCCCAAGGTCTTCATTCCTCATCGTGTCCTGCCACTTCATGCCCAAGGTCTTCATTCCTCACCATATCTTGCTACTTTATGCCCAGATCTCTTCATTCCTCACCATACCCTGCTACTGTATGCCCAGATCTCTTCATACCTCACCATATCCTGCTACTTTATGCCCAGATCTCTTCATACCTCACCATATCCTGCTACCTGATGTCCAGATGTTTTCATTCCTCACCATGTCCTGCCACTTCATGCCCAAGGTCTTCATACCTCACCATATCCTGCTACTTGATGTCCAGATGTTTTCATTCCTCACCATATCCTGCCACTGTATGTCCACATCTCTTAATTAATCACCATGTCCTGCTACTTTATGCCCAGATCTCTTCATACCTCACCATATCCTGCTACTTGATGTCCAGATGTTTTCATTCCTCATCGTGTCCTGCCACTTCATGCCCAAGATCTTCATTCCTCATCGTGTCCTGCCACGTCATGCCCAAGGTCTTCATTCCTCACCACATCCTGCTACTTTATGCCCAGATCTCTTTATACCTCACCATATCCTGCTACTTTATGTCCAGATGTTTTCATTCCTCGTCGTGTCCTGCCACTTCATGCCCAAGGTCTTCATTCCTCACCATATCCTGCCACTTTATGTCCACATCTCTGAATTCCTCACCTTGTCCTGCCACTGTATGCCCGAGGTCTTCATTCCTCATCGTGTCCTGCCACTTCATGCCCGAGGTCTTCATTCCTCATCGTGTCCTGCCACTTCATGCCCAAGGATCATTCATCATCGTGTCCTGCCACTTTATGCCCAAGGTCTTCATTCCTCATCGTGTCCTGCCACTTTATGCCCAAGGTCTTCATTCCTCGTCGTGTGCTGCCACTTTATGCCCAAGGTCTTCATTCCTCATCGTGTCCTGCCACTTCATGGCTAAGGTCTTCATTCCTCATCGTGTCCTGCCACTTTATGCCCAAGGTCTTCATTCCTCATCGTGTCCTGCCACTTCATGCCCAAGGTCTTCATTCCTCACCATATCCTGCCACTTTATGTCCACATCTCTGAATTCCTCACCTTGTCCTGCCACTTTATGCCCAAGGTCTTCATTCCTCATCGTGTCCTGCCACTTTATGCCCAAGGTCTTCATTCCTCATCGTGTCCTGCCACTTTATGCCCAAGGTCTTCATTCCTCATCGTGTCCTGCCACTTCATGCCTAAGGTCTTCATTCCTCATCGTGTCCTGCCACTTTATGCCCAAGGTCTTCATTCCTCATCGTGTCCTGCCACTTCATGCCCAAGGTCTTCATTCCTCACCATATCCTGCCACTTTATGTCCACATCTCTGAATTCCTCCCCTTGTCCTGCCACTTTATGCCCAAGGTCTTCATTCCTCATCGTGTCCTGCCACTTTATGCCCAAGGTCTTCATTCCTCATCGTGTCCTGCCACTTCATGCCTAAAGTCTTCATTCCTCACCACATCCTGCCACTTTATGTCCAGATCTCTTCATACCTCACCATATCCTGCCACTTTATGTCCAGATGTCTTCTTTCTTCACTATGTCCTGCCACTTTATGTCCAGATGTCTTTATGCCTCACCGCGTCCTGCCACTTTATGGCCAAGGTCTTCATTCCTCACCATATCCTACCACTGTATGCCCACATGTCTTCATTTCTCACCATGCCCTGCCACTTTATGTCCACATGTCTTCATTTCTGACATGTCCTACCACTTTATGCCCATTATCCTTCTTAGGTATCTATTAACGAAGGACGGGTCTTTCTTGTATGGTCTTGTTCTCCATGACTTCGCTCTATACAGCAGCACCGACTTGGCACGATTTGAATTTTCTAACTTTGGTGTGAATCTTGATTTCTCTGGATCTCCTTGGTGTGAATCTTGATTTCTCTGGATCTCCTTGGTGTGAATCTTGATTTCTCTGGATCTCCTTGGTGTGAATCTTGATTTATCTGGATCTCCTTGGTGTGAATCTTGATTT
>JAVGWX010000019.1:9960695-10093195 GCA_036924085.1 Ariolimax columbianus | reverse complement strand
TCATCAGGGCTGAAGAAGGGTTGTTGTGAGTAGACTTGCAGAACGATCGTCTCTGAGTGGCCTCATTTATTCTTGATGCCTCATGTCTCTGAACAACCTCAGCAATAGAGCTGCGCCAGTCTGTGCGATTGGTGGAAATTCTTTACCATCATCGTGGTTAATACCGCACTGGATTGAGACCAGGACTCGCTTGAAACCTGCATGATTCGAACCCACGACTTTCCCGGTTATCGCTTTGAGAGGCGAGTGTCTTACCTCTCGACCACAGCGACCCTTTTCTGTGCCACAGTCTGAGTGGTCGTAGTGGCATCACATCACATCACATCACATAACATCCCATCACATCACACCACGAACTGTCGTATAGGCATCACATCACATAACATCACGAACTGTCATAGAGGCATCATATCACAGCACATCACATAACATCCCATCACATCACACCACGAACTGTCGTAGGGGCATCACATCACAGCACATCACATAACATCCCATCACATCACACCACGAACTGTCGTATAGGCATCACATCACATAACATCACGAACTGTCATAGAGGCATCACAGCACATCACATAACATCCCATCACATCACACCACGAGCTGTCGTAGGGGCATCACATCACAGCACATCACATAACATCCCATCACATCACACCACGAACTGTCGTAGAGGCATCACATCACATCATATAACATCACGAACTGTCGTAGAGGCATCACATCACAGCACATCACATAACATCCCATCACATCACACCACGAAATGTTGTAGGGGCATCACATCAAAGCACGAACTGTCGTAGGGGCATCACATCAGACCACGAACTGTCGTAGAGGCAACACATCACATCACGAACTGTCGTAGGAGCATCACATCACACCACGAACTGTCGTAGAGGCAACACATCACATCACGAACTGTCGTAGGGGCATCACATCACATCACGAACAGTCGTAGAGGCGTCATATCACATCACGAAATGTCGTATTGGCGCCACAGCACAGCACATCACGAAATGTCTTAGGGACATCCCATCCCAGCACATCACGAACTGTCGTAGGGGCATCACATCCTAGAACATCACGAGCTGACATCACAGACATTACGAACTGTGGTAGGGGCATCAAATCACATCATTAACTGTCGTAGAGGCATCACATCATGAACTGTTGTATGGGGCATCACATCACATCATGAACTGTCGTTGGGGTATCACATCACGAACTGTTGTATGGGACATCACATCATGAGCTGTTGTATGGGGCATCACATCACATCATGAACTGTCGTTGGGGCATCATATCACATCCTAGCAGATCATGAACTGTAGTAGGGGCAGCACGTCACGAACTGTCGTAGGGGCAGCACGTCACGAACTGTCGTAGGGGCATGACATCACATTTCGAACTTACGTAGGGGCATCACATCACGAACTGTGGTAGGGGCATGACATCACATCTCGAACTGTCGTAGGGGCATCACATCACGAACTGTCGTAGGGGTATCACATCACGAACTGTCGTAGGGGCATCACATCACGAATTGTCATAGGGGCATCACATCACAAACTGTCGTAGGGGCATCACATCATGAACTGTCGTAGGAGCATGACATGACATCTTGAACTGTCGTAGGGGCATCACATCACGAACTGTCGTAGGGGCATCACATCACGAACTGTCGTAGGGGCATCACATCATGAACTGTCGTAGGAGCATGACATCACATCTTGAACTGTCGTAGGGGCATCACATCACGAACTGTCGTAGGGGCATCACATCACGAACTGTCGTAGGGGCATCACATCATGAACTGTCGTAGAGGCATCACATCATGAACTGTCGTAGGGGCATCACATCATGAACTGTTGTAGGGGCATCACATCCCAGAACACCACAAGCTGACATCACAGACATTACGAACTGTGGTAGGGGCATCATATCACATCATGAACTGTCGTAGGGGCATCACATCATGAACTGTTGTATGGGGCATCACATCACATAATGAACTGTCGTAGGGGCATCACATCACATCATGAACTGTCGAAGGGGCATCACATCACGAACTGTCGAAGGGGCATCACATCATGAACTGTCGAAGGGGCATCACATCACATCATGAACTGTCGAAGGTGCATCACATCACATCATGAACTGTCGAAGGGGTATCACATCATGAACTGTCGAAGGGGCATCACATCACATCATGAACTGTCGAAGGGGCATCACATCATGAACTGTCGCAGGGGCATCACATCATTGAAAGTGAATAAATGTCCAGGTCAAGATGGTATTCATCCAAAATTGCTGTATGAAATTAGAGACCAACTAGCAAAACCATTGGCTATATTATGTTCTCAATCACTTACAAAAGGGATTGTTCCACGGGATTGGAAAGATGCAGGAGTGATCCCCTTATTCAAAAAAGGCAAAAAATCAGATCCAGAAAATTATAGACCGGTGAGTTTAACGAGCATAGTCTGTAAATTGTTAGAGTCAATAATCAAAGAAAACATTGTAATGCATTTAGACAAATTTAATCTAATTAGAAATAGTCAGCATGGGTTTACTAAAGGGAGATCATGCTTAACAAATCTATTAGAATTCATGGAGGAGGTTACTAAAATCATAGATAAAGGGGAGCCAGTGACGTTATTTATCTAGACTTTGCAAAGGCTTTTCATAGAGTACCTCATCAAAGATTATTTCGAAAGTTAAAATCACATGGAATAGGTGGGGAAGTTGCCAAATGGATTGAAAATTGGTTAACGGGAAGAAGGCAGAGGGTGGGCATAAATAAGGAGTACTCTGAGTGGTGTGAAGTGAAAAGTGGTGTGCCACAGGGCTCGGTTTTGGGACCAATTTTGTTCTTGATATATATAAATGATTTGGACATTGATATGGGATCCATGATTGCAAAATTTGCTGATGACACAAAACTATGCAGTAGTGTCTTATCTAAAGCGGAAGTGGATATATTGATGTCGGATTTAGATAAAATTCGAGAATGGTCTGTAAGCTGGCAAATGGAATTTAATGTAGATAAATGTACAGTCATCCACATGGGTAGATCCAATATGGAATATAATTACAGAATTGGAGAAAACAATATTAGAAAGATAGATAAGGAAAGGGACCTAGGGGTTATAATAGATCATACAGGAAAGGTGAGTGAGCAAGTTAAGGTAGCAGTGAAAAAGGCAAATGCAATGTTAGGTATGATAAAAAGAAATATTAAACATAGGAGCAAGGAAGTGATCGTCAAACTGTATAAAGCTTTAGTTAGACCTAGATTGGAGTACTGTGTACAGGTGTGGATTCCTTATCATAGAGGGGACATAAACATGCTAGAAAGAATACAAAAAAGAGCGACAAAGATGATAGTGGGATTCCAGAATTACAGTTATGAGGAACGACTCGGAAAAACCGGCCTACAGTGTCTCGAAGAGAGAAGAATTCGTGGTGACTTAATACAGGTTTATAAGATGATCAGAGGAATCGATAAATTAGACTATAATAAGTTTTTTAAAATACAGCCACCTACAATAACACGAGGGCATAGCTACAAGCTGACTAAAGAGAGGTCCAGATTAGATATTAGAAAATATTTTTTTAGTCAGAGAGTGGTGTCTGCTTGGAATGCATTGCCAGGGGAGGTAGTGGAGGCAGAGACAGTTAATGCATTTAAGAATAAACTGGATGCACATAGCTTTTAGAGCAAGGTGATGTAACTGGTTGTATACAGACTCTGCAGGGTCTTCTAAATCAGTATAAAGACGTTAAGTTAAGTTAAGTTGAGCACATCACGAACTGTCGTCTGTGTCGCGATCGTGACCGTACTCTATCCATTGCGTGAAGGCGGTTTCCATCAACCATATGCCCGTCAACCTGCGTATATCATCTGTCCAACGATGTTGGAACGACCTCTCATCCCCTTACCAGGAACTGCGCCTTGACGTATCACTTTGGGGGTGCATATATATATAAAGATACCAACTTGAAATTCTCTCTCTCTCTCTCTCTCTCTGTCTCTCTCTCCCACACACACACACCCACACACACACACACACACACACCACACATACACTGCAAATGCGCGCGCGCACACAAACACACACAAAGGCTATAAATAGCGCTAAACAACAACCCGAAGTTCACCTTGCTTATCGTTTTGAAAATCAATGCGCCGTTTCTGGATGCAATCAGTTCTGGAATAGAGAACGCTAATCTCGAATTTAATACCAGCTTCCTGTTCCGTCACTCTCAGTGCATGCACGACGAAATTGACAGAGTCTTCTGAGAACTTGCTCCGTTTTCAAACTGTGCGCGGGTCATTATTGAATGGGCTAAGGATTAGAAATGAAAGCAAGATAAAAACGAAAAGTTGCATTGAAAAAAGTCGCGGTGGCGAAATGTGACTAGAAGGCTTTGTAATATCAAGTTAAGGGGATGCCGTGGCATGGAGTCTAGGGAATGAGGATCAATGGTAGAGAGAAAATGAAACTTTTTGTGAGAGAGTACAGAAGAGTTCTGGCAAGGAAGGGAGGGACTTTGGAATAGGAATGTCTGAGTTAATGAGTGCCTGTGTGTCTGTGAGAGTGTGTTGTACGTGAGTGTGTGCGAATGTGTGTGTGGGAGTGCGAGTGTGTGTGTCTAGTGTACGTGTGTGTATGTGTATATGTGCGTGTCTGTGTTCTGGATGTTTGTGGAGGTGTGTGTGTGCGGGCGTATGTGTGCTTGTGAGTATGTGCTAACGAGAATTTGTAAGAGCCTGTGGACTCTGTGTGTGCGTCTATATATGGGTGTGTATATTAATGGGTTGTTTGCAATGTATGTGTATGTGTGTGCATGTGTGTGTGTGTGTCATATGTGTGTGTGTGTGTGTTTGTGTGTGTGTGTGTGTGTGTGTGTGTGTGGTTGTAAGGTACGATGCGTGTCTGCTGTACTGAGTATATGTGTATGTATGTTTGTGTGAGCAATTAATGAGCAACTGTCTGTGTGTTTGTGTGTTTGTGTGTATGTGTATTTGTGTGTATGTTTGTTTGTGTGTCTGTGTGTTTCTGTGTGTATGTGTGTTTGTGCGTCTGTGTGTTTGTGTGTCTGTGTGTTTGTGTATCTGTGTGTTTGTGTGAATGTGTGTATGTGTGTCTGTGTGTCTGTGTATTTGTGTGTCTGTGTGTATGTGTGTTTGTGTGAATGTGTGTTTGTGTGTATGTGTGTTTGTGTCTGTGTGTTTGTGTGTTTGCGCGTCTGTGTCTGTATGTCTGTGTGTGTGTGTGTCTGTGTGTTCTATGCGAAATGCTACAGAAGAGTCCTCATAATCCCTGTGTAAAGTTAATATCATATAAAGTCATCCTGCAAGATCTGAATGTCGAAGAAAACTGGCTTATAAACCATATAATGCCTTGGAAACAGAGGGTTTTGTTACCACACCAAGCGACATGACGAACTGGAAAAAGCAGTTGTGGTAGAGAGAAAGGGGATTGGGGGGTGGCATTGTTCAAGGAAGACGAGGCAGAGGCTGACCAAGACGTAGATGGATACAAGACATCAAGGACACCCTAAAAATGAACATGAAGCAGGCGGGTAGACTGCGTGTCGAGATTCCTGCCGAGGGGATGTGACGAGAGGAACGTTCTATCAAGGACATGCTACATGATGATGATGGTCTGTATGCGTGTGTGTGTGTGTCTGTGTTCCCGTGTTCGTTACTATATATGGATGTGCCTATATTAATTAATATATGTGTGTGTTAACTAGTATGAGTGTGTGTGTTTTTGGGTGTTAAACGGGCAATTGTGTGTATGTACTAAGTATTTGTGAGTGTGTGTGTGTGTGTGTATCTAGGTTAGCGAGTAGGTGGGTATATGTCCAATAGTCCTGATAATGAGTGTAAGCGTATATATGAGAGTGTATGTGCGTATGTGTGTGTATGCTGTGTGTGATGGTGATGTTGTTGTTGTTTGCGGATGCCCACAATGAGTAGGTTACTCTTTTGTGCGACCTGAAAAGAACGTTAATTGGCGGGTTACAGTTGCTTTCCTCACACCCGGAGCGTACTGATGAAGGGGGACCAGGGTCCTCCAGGCAGATGTGCTATGCTTGGCTTCATCTGCGTGTCACTCACTACTACGGGGATCACGTCAATCCCTCACCTCGTTAGTCAGGCTGCCGTGAAAACAGCCCGTTTTCAGAAAGGTGAGAGTCTTGGCCAGTATATTTTGCCTGACCCTGACTAACATGTCTGATCAGTATATTTTGCCTGACCCTGACTAACATTGTCTGATCAGTATATTTTGCCTGACCCTGACTAACATGTCTGATCAGTATATTTTGCCTGACCCTGACTAACATGTCTGATCAGTATATTTTGCCTGACCCTGACTAACATTGTCTGATCAGTATATTTTGCCTGACCCTGACTAACATGTCTGATCAGTATATTTTGCCTGACCCTGACTAACATTGTCTGATCAGTATATTTTGCCTGACCCTGACTATCATGTCTGATCAGTATATTTTGCCTGACCCTGACTAACATGTCTGATCAGTATATTTTGCCTGACCCTGACTAACATTGTCTGATCAGTATATTTTGCCTGACCCTGACTAGCATTGTCTGATCAGTATATTTTGCCTGACCCTGACTAACATGTCTGATCTGTATATTTTGCCTGACTATGACTAACATTGTCTGATCAGTATATTTTGCCTGACCCTAACTAACATGTCTGATCAGTATATTTTGCCTGACCCTGACTAACATTGTCTGATCAGTATATTTTGCCTGACCCTGACTAACATTGTCTGATCAGTATATTTTGCCTGACCCTGACTAACATGTCTGATTAGTATATTTTGCCTGACCCTGACTAACATTGTCTGATCAGTATATTTTGCCTGACCCTGACTAACATGTCTGATCAGTATATTTTGCCTGACCCTGACTAACATTGTCTGATCAGTATATTTTGCCTGACCCTGACTAACATGTCTGATCAGTATATTTTGCCTGACCCTGACTAACATTGTCTGATCAGTATATTTTGCCTGACCCTGACTAACATTGTCTGATCAGTATATTTTGCCTGACCCTGACTAACATTGTCTGATGAGTAAATTTTGCCTGACCCTGACTAACATGTCTGATCAGTATATTTTGTCCGACCAGACGTTAGTCTTCCTCCCCACTGTGTGTGATATATATGTTAATATGAATCAGTGGATCTGGAGTGTGTATATGTGTGTGTGTATGTGTGTGTGTATGTGTGTGTGCGTGTATATAGAGAAAGAGATAGAGAGGGGGAGAGACAAACATATGCCATATCCAAGGAACGAGACACACAGTAAACATTTTAAATATGAAAATGCGAATAAGAAGATTGTGCGTGGGGCTAGCTATCTCAACATGTGAAGTATTTGCTATTGTAGTTGCCACTGAAAATTCCCGGAAACATGTCTACTGTAAGATTGGGAGGAGGGGGAGTGGTGTGAGGAGTGTGGGGCCGAAATGTGGTCTAGATGTCACCATCATCATGTAGCATATCCTTTATAGAACGTCGCTCCCATCAAAGTCTGTCTGAAAGAAACTCTGTCCTTTGCCAAAACTCCAGTCTCCGCCACAGTCATACCTAGACATTCCTGGATATCTTGGTGCCATCGTTTTCTTGGTCTACCCCTTCCTCTTTTGCCTGGCACCATACCTTCCATCATTGTTCGCCCAAGACCGCTGTGTCTCCTGATGTGACCAAAGTATTTACCAGTTCTCCTCTATGCTCAACTCTTGCCAAATGTATATATTTGTCTTTTTCTCCGTCCAGGGTATTCCGCGGATCTTTCTGTAACATTTTGACTCGAAGGGTTCGATTCTTTGTCTTTAAGTTTTGGTAATCGTCCATGATTCGCAGCCATATGCTGCAACGTGAAAAACACAGGCTCTCAAGACTTTCACTTTTGTCATTTTGTTGGTCTCTACCATAATTTCTTCAGGCTGTTCAACCTCCACGTTGCCATGGCTAGTCTTCTTTTGATTTTTTTTCTGGCACTCACCATTTTTGTCAATTCTAGAGCGCATATATTCAAAATGGGTGACCTGGTCTATTTCATCACCACCTTTTGTAAATTTATGCTGACATTGTCTTTTGGCGGGGTCATTATCTTTGTTTTGTTTATAGAAAGATTTTGATCTTTTCCGTGTCCATTTACGGCTGAAAGCAGCTCCTCTAACCCTTCTGCCCTTCTTGATAGTATCACTGTGTCGTATGGGTGATGTGTTGGGGGCAATATGTTTCAACGGAGCGAAAATAAACACTTTTTAGATAGACAAACAGTCGGATGTACGGACAGGATAGAACAGGCGAGCGGACTGACGAATGGATGGACGAGAGAATGAATGGATGGGCGGAAAGATAGATAGGCAGGCAGACAGAAAGACAGACAGGCAGAAAGACGGACGGACGGACGGACAGACAGACAGACAGACGGACGGACGGACGGACGGACGAACGGACGGACAGACGGACAGACAAACAAACAGACAGACTGACAGACAGACAGACAGACAGAAAGACAGACAGACAGATAGATAGATAGACAGACAGACAGACAGACAGACAGGCAGAAAGACGGTCGGACGGACGGACAGACGGACAGACGGAGAGACGGACAGACGGACAGACAGACATACAGACAAACAGACAGACTGACAGACAGACAGACAGACAGACAGACAGACAGACAGATAAATGTTTTTACTTGCATTTTGTCCAGCCAGCCTACTCTTTTCGATTTCCAAGAAATGTTTAACGTGCTCGAAACTGTAAACTGCAGTCCGGTCTCACTACCCAGATATCAGGCGAATTTTTATCAGAAAATCTACGTGTAGAAATCCTGATCCAACGTGATTCGAACCCGAGACCTCCAGCATCCAAGTTAGACACCTTACCTCGAGTTCACTGAAGGAGAAGAGAAGGGGAAGGATGGAAAAGAAGAAGAATAAGTAAAGAAGATGAAGAGGAAAGGGAATAAGAAGATGAAAAAGAATAAACAGAAAAAAACAAATACAAGAACAGAAACAGATGGAAAAAAATTGCAAACAAAATTATAACCACAACAACAGCAACAACAACTAGAAGTGTATTTTTTTTAAAACAACAATAATACGATGGCGAAGAAAATAAATAGACAAAGATTTACTAGAAGACGAAGAAGTAGAGGAAGAAAAAAAAAGAAAAAGAAGAAGATGAAGTAGAACAAATACAGCAATATAATAACAACAACAAACATAGGCATGCTAAAGAAGAAGCAGAACAAGAAGAAGAAGAAGAGGAGGAACAAGAAGAAGAACAAAAAGAACAAGAGAAAGAAGAACAAGAAGAAAAAGAAGATGAAAAAAAGAAAAAGAAGAAGAATAAGGAAAAAAAGAAGAACAAGAGGAAGAGGAAGAAGAAGAAGAAGAAGAAGAAGAAGAAGAAGAAGAAGAAGAAGAAGAAGAAGAAGAAGAAGAAGAAAAAGAAGAAGAAGAAAAAGAAGAAGAATAAGGAAAAAAAAAACAAGAGGATGAATAAGAAGAAGAAGAAGAAGAAGAAGAAGAAGAAGAAGAAGAAGACGAAGAAGAAGAAGAAGAAGAATAAGAAGAAGAAGAAGAAAAAGAAGAAGAAGAAGAAGAAGAAAAAGAAGAAGAAGAAGAAGACGAAGAAGAAGCAGAAAAAGAATAAGAAGGACAAGCAGAAAAAGATTATTGTCCATGGACAAGAAGAAAAAACAAGAAAATGGAGTCCAAGAAGAAGAAAACCAAAAAGTAATACAAGAGGAATAACAAACACGAGAAGAAATACAACTACAGAACAGTAGGAGCACAAAGAGGTACAAGTAGAAGATCAACAGGAGGAAAACGATATACAACACAGATAACAATACCACATATAATAACAACATATATAACATGAACACAGATAACAAATAACAGCAATACACAAAACAATAACACACACATAAAAGCAACACACATATAACAACAACACAGAAAACAACAGGACAGATAACAACACAGATAACAATAGGACAGATAACAACACAGATAACAACAACACACATAACAACACACACAACAGCACACATAACAACAACACACATAACAACAACACACATAACAACAGCACACATAACAACAGCACACATAACAACAGCACACATAATAACAACACACATAACAACAACACACATAACAACAACACACATAACAACAACACACATAACACCAGCACACATAACAACAGCACACATAATAACAACACATATAACAACAACACACATAACAACAACACACATAACAACAGCACACATAACAACAGCACACATAATAACAGCACACATAACAACAACACACATAACAACAGCACACATAATAACAACACACATAACAACAACACACATAACAACAACACACATAATAACAACACACATAACAACAGCACACATAACAACAGCACACATAATAACAACACACATAACAACAACACACATAACAACAACACACATAATAACAACACACATAACAACAACACACATAACAACAACACACATAATAACAACACATCAAACAACAGCACAAACAACAACACACATAACAACAACACACATAACAACAACACACATAACAACAACACACATAATAACAACACATCAAACAACAGCACAAACAACAACACACATAACAACAACACACATAACAACAACACACATAACAACAACACACATAACAACAACACACATAATAACAACACATCAAACAACAGCACAAACAACAACACACATAACAACAACATAGACAACAGCACAGCTTCTCAGTTTCTCCATGAAAAATTCTCTATTATCACAAAATTCTCAATGTATCCTGTCTCCCATTTCTCTCTCTCTCTCCTCTCTCTCTCTCTCTCTCTCTCTTCTATGAAAGATTTCTTTTTTTATTGTCGTTGTTAAAACGAATGTTGGATGAAAGAACAAACAAGATTATATTTGCTTTGAATAACGAAATGAGCATTGATTCATCAAGTATTTCTGGATAATGAATGAGAAAACAAACAATCGCATTTTGAAGAAAATACACAAAAACAATGATAAAACAATGACAGACAAAACTAATGATGGAAGAAAATGGAGATGGAATTATCGAAAGAATAAACTTGTAATTAAGGAAAAGGTATTGTCTTTATAGAAAACACTATCTGTCTTGCATTTAGTTTTTGAACACGTTGTTATAGTTATTTCAGTGTGGCAGTGGTAATATTCTAGTCTTTGTCACTTACATGTTCTAACCTAATGCGTTGGGGCGGACATGTTAGTCAGGGTCAAGTAAATCATACTAATCGGACATGTTAGTCAAGGTCAGTCAAAACATACTAATCGGACATGTTAGTCAGGGTCAGGCAAAACATACTGATCAGACATGTTAGTCAGGGTCAGGTAAAACATACTGATCAGACATGTTAGTCAGGGTCAGGCAAAACATACTAATCGGACATGTTAGTCAGGGTCAGGCAAAACATACTAATCGGACATGTTAGTCAGGGTCAGGCAAAACATACTGATCAGACATGTTAGTCAGGGTCAGGTAAAACATACTGATCAGACATGTTAGTCAGGGTCAGGCAAAACATACTGATTAGACATGTTAGTCAAGATCAAGCAAAACATACTGATCAGACATGTTAGTTGGGGTCAGACAAAACATACTGATCGGACATGTTTGTTGGGGTCAGACAGAACATACTGATCGGACATGTTAGTCAGGGTCAGGCAAAACATACTGGTCAGACATGTTAGTCAAGGTCAGGCAAAACATACTGGTCAGAAATGTTAGTCAGGGTCATGTAAAACATATTGATCGGACAAATTTAGCTAGGGTGAGGCAAACCATACTGATGGGACATGTTAGTCAGGGTCATGTGCTGGTCAAGACCCCCATTCCCCTCCCACCCCTCCACCCCCACCACAGATGAAGTCAATGATAGTCCAACCGTCTGAAGGGCCGTCGTCATCAGCAGGCTCGGGATGTGAGAAAAGCTACAGCAACCCGACACTTAACACCCTGTTCAGGACGCACAAAAGAGTATTCTTAATTATTGTAGACATTTCACAACAACAACAACAACAAACAACCCTAATGCGTTAGATGGTAACTAGAGTTTTGTAATATGCTGTCAGTGTGGCAGTAAGGTTATTTTTGTTTGTCAATCATGGTCTTCTACGCTAAAAGCATTAGGTGGCATTGTTCGTTCCTCGTACATCACGCTCTCAGTGTGATAATAGCCTTATTCTGGTCTCTGTCACACACACACACACACTCACACACACACACACACATACACAGACAGACACACACGGACACACACACACATATCTACTTCCTGGAAACCAGCATGCCAAGCGTTAGACAGCAATGTTCTGAATTTATTGGTAACAAATAATCGGTTAGTTCTTCTCCGTCTCGTGAGACAACTAGTCACTCAAGTTTCTCACGTGAAATCAAAATTCAAGCACGCGCTACCAGGTGAAAGGTGGAGGTAGCCATTGTCATCTACCTGCCACAGCCGAAACCAGAAACGAGGGCTCATTTTTTTAAAAAGTAGCCTGGTCTTAAACGCCCTTCCATCGTGGGTACACAGAACCTAGCTGGTTCTCAAACGTCATATGTCATGGATAAAGGGTCTTTCAGGGAGTCCAACCATGCTGGTGGCGAACTTGTGAACACAAACTGAAGAGCTGTGAAATACAGGCCCTTTTGTCGTGTTCTTGGACCAGTGGTTCCTGAACTGTGTGATGCGAGGCCGGATGGCAGGTGTGACGGACGACTCAAAAACTTCCAAGGACATTTGGAAATAATTAATATGCCAAATTAGCAATGGATTCATTATCTTACGTATTGCTCTACTGCAATAGCCGCTTTCTATACTTTGCTACTTGCAAAGTCCTATTCACAGCTTGGTGGTGGGGCATTGAGAACGAACGCAGAAGAAGAAAAAGACTTTGAAATGCCTATATAAAAAAAATAAGTAGAATCTAGAATGGTTCTGAAGGTCAAGTTGATAAAAGTATAGATGGGCAATGGCTCAGTAACTGACCAACGGAAAAACAAAACGATACATGTTATTTCCATGAGGTCTGCGTCTGAGACAAAGAACAAACAAAAATAACTAATATATTACAACAAAATACAAGGTGTAAAATGGATGTTGTAAGCTGGAACTCACAGCTGGCAGTGGCCAGGAAAGTGGGAGACACGATATTGTTATGATGTAGAGTGGGCCAAACGACATTGGCTCTTTCCGTCGTATCAGACGAGAGTATGCTGAGCTTTGAAGAAAAAGGATGTGATTCCATGACGATAAGGCAAGTGACTCGCAAGACCAATCCGAGCAGAGAAGCTTCTTCCACCAAACAAGAATTTGTCAATATGATGACAGACATGCAAAAATGGACGAAAAACATGAATAAAATACAAAAATCGTAAAAACCAAACAAATGTTCAGGTTTTCATCTGTTTTTTGTATGTGTGTGATCAAATTGACCATTTCTTTTTTGATCCATTCTATTTAATAAGTGGCATACCGTGTTTCAAACTTGTCTGGTCCCTGTCAGCTACGTCTTCAAGCTTACAGCGCCAATTTACATCATGCCATGTTTTTTTGTTCTAATATGTTAGTTGTTGTTTTTTTCTTCCCCTAATGGCCATAACGTAAGTTTCGTTTGTTTTTGTTCTTGTGCAGTCACTGAGCCATTACCTATAAATGTTTTTAAATTAAATATTTTTCAATATCGAGTTATGTAACTTCTTTCTGGTTACCCCTCTTTATTTTTAATAGATGTTTTTTTTTTTTTTGGCAGTTTTAAATCAATGTTCTAAAAGGAACACGATGATGATGATTCCATGTTGGCTCTAACTGAAACATAGGGACACCACTACAGCTGGGCTCATAATAGGAATTCTGTATCCGAGCATTTACAGTGACAATTTCCAAAGCAATGGTTTTATATGATGACATTGCTAGTTCAATGCACAACCCTCTTTTATCATCTTCTATAACATTCTCGGAAGGTTATGTATGTATTATTCTTGTCCTCACATTTGTACTGCTCAGATGTAGATGAATTATAGTGCAAAATAAGCCAACCCTTGTCAGGTCTGATCTCAGACGGACTGCCACACTATCGAGACGGACAACACGCCCTGATATAACCGAAATGACTGGTCTGTGTTTGACAAGAATGATCTTTGCCAAAATGAAGCAACAAAAGTGAACTAACCCAATCTTTAGCGTTTCTTGTGTGCATTTCGCTAAGTTCAGCCTCTGTTGCGATCCTTTCATACTGTTTTATCATTCAGATGCTTCTTGTCGGCCTTCTATGGCAGTAGCAGAATTGACAAGTCCCGTCGCGTTCGCCAAGGATTGTTCTGGTTAATCCTTTACTTTGTCCTGTTTCCACCTCCTAAAATGTGATCGTAAGGTGAACCTCGGTAACCATTTTCGCTCCAAGTGACACATATAGTCATCACTGCAGCTGCCCCCTTTCGGGAAGCCTGCATCCGAGCAGTTGTAGTGGTGACGTCATGGCCATAGTTTTACATGATGAGGCTACTAACCCTATGCATTACCCTCTTCACTCGCCGCTTGCGAAACGCTGGGATGGTTACAGTTTCTCTATTTATTTCAACTCGGGCAACACTCGCTTTGCAGGTTGCAGTGGCTTTGATAATATCCCGGATCAACTATAGTGGTGATCCTATGCTTCACTTGGAACAGAAATGCGAGTTATCAATAATCGCTTTTGTAGTGGAAAAAACAAAATTAAGTGGGCGTATCCTTTCCAGAACGTGGCTTCTTACAACGAACCACCTGTTTGGCTATTAGAAGTTTCTTGGCAGGCGTGCACTACGGTAGGTTGTCATTACTTTCCGTACGTGGAGGAGCGAGAATAAACCCATGTCTATCAATCTGGACACGAGCGTGATTTGAACCAGGTGCGCCGCCAAAGACGGATGTTTCGGACTGAAAGGTGTAAATATCGCAGTCAAGCTGTAAACTAGCGACACAACGCATTCCGTTCTCCGGACTACAGCTTGTTACTTGCGAAACCCTGTTCAAGGCTTGGTAACGGGAGATTGAGAACGTTCAGGGCTTGGTAGCGGGAGATAACGTTCAGGGCTTGGTAGCGCGAGATTTCGAACGTTCAGGGCTTGGTAGCGGAAGATTTCGAACGTTCAGGGCTTGGTAGCGGGAGATTTCGAACGTTCAGGGCTTGGTAGCGGGAGATAACGTTCAGGGCGTGGTAGCGCGAGATTTAGAACGTTAAGAGCTTGGTAGCAGGAGATAACGTTCAGGGCTTGGTAGCGGGAGATAACGTTCAGGGCTTGGTAGCGGGGGATAACGTTCAGGGCTTGGTAGCGACAGATTGAGAACGAACGCAGAAGAAGAGGAAGAACCCGGTGCGTTGAGATTGCAAAACTGAGGCTCCATCCCTTGGCCACGCAACCTTTTTCTGTAGTGTTAACAGTTTAAAAAGAGAATGAGTTGACGGCAGCCAGCATCTCCTAGCTGAGTGAGCGAACCAGTCACAACCATATTCCATCTCAAAGCGGCGGCCCTAGAAACAGGCTGGTCTTGTATAGCATGGCTAAGAAAATAGGGATCGAAGCCAGAGGGTAGGCATACCCAAAATGTGCGTGGCCGAAAGGCGTAGATACGCTGTGAAACGAGACATATCGTCACCAGTTTTTTCGGTACGAACGCGATACAGAAGATGGTGATGATGCTGGAGAAGAAGAAGAAGAGACATTTGTTCTATGGCGGAGTTTCACCACTCCCGCTTCTGGCTAGGGCCTCACTGCTCCAACTTATCTCCGATTGGTGTTAAACCCAACCTTTGGCAAGACTACCCGGCATAAGAGTGTTCACCAACGCGTAGGTGAGGTGGACTTGGCCAGGAGAAGCTATAAGACACGGCAGTCTTGTTTTGCGCCTCATTACCAAACGTGGATCCAAACGTGGACTGTTATATGAGACTGCAACTGTGAACTTAGTATTCGGTCTCGGTGACAAACCCTCATGCAAAGATGTTCTACAGCACTGAAGAACTCCCCACTACAACAACAGTTATCCAGAGAACTGAGCTTTGCGACACACATAAAATAATGCGGAGTGCTCTGAAGGAAATGATCAGCAACACCGCAATATGCCACCAGTGAGAATGCGTCAACACTGAATAGCAACTTGGCACATTCGGACTACAACGAAAATTTAAAATTACGTGAGGTGATAGCAATTTTTCATTTTCAAAATGAGGCCTAGAGAAACACAATTTGGGGTCCACTGTTTTAGACTCATAAAATCTGTGGAGTCTACTCTTGCCAAGTCTATCCAACACGTGATGTGTGAAGAGCGACCAGGTAATGCTTTTGTGTACGTGAGCGCGCGCCATTTCATTGACACCACTCCCACCCCAGTGCGTGCATTCATGACACGTGACACGTGCCATGTGACCTGGCCAGGTCAGCCCAACGCGTGGCAGCAATGCGCGTGGGCTGACATTCAGTCGGTGAGCTATGATGGCAGAAAGTTCCCACAAACTTTCCAGAAGGGGTAGCTACCCCAACTCATGGGGTATTCATTCTAAACCCGCCCAGGGTGCTTTCAACCTAACCAATCACGGCATCGAGCCTTACTCACGTGACACAATGATCCCTTCTTATTGGTCGTCAATCTGAAAGCAGTTTCTTGAATCACGTAAACATGAAGTAATGTACCCAAAAGTTGACTTGTTTTTTTTTTCAGAAAAAAATAATTTCAAAAAGGAAAATTTGTCAATAGTATTTTAACTTGACAATCCTTATCTAAAATGAAAATAAACTATTATTGACAAAAATTGATCGGTAATCAGGCAAGAGGATACTTGATTGACCGTAAATCAATATAGTAACTCTATTCTGAACGCGCGTTGTGAGCGAACAAATGGTTGGGTTCGCTCCAAGTGGTTGTGAGTGCAGCGACGCATCCTCGCGCAACAGAGAGGCCGGGAGACAGGAATGAATAGGGAAGGGGGTACAGAGAAATGAGAATGAAGGAATTGCAGAGAGTAACTGAAGAAAATTAGCAAGCAGTGAGGGCGAGCTTTCTCGGGATTCTGCGAGATTTCTTTGTTTAACCAAAAATCACCCCCCCCCCCTTCTTTTTTTTCTCTGTCTCTCCTTCGCAGCGCCAAGCCTAGGGTATGAACCCCCCCCTTCCCTCTCTCCCTCAGTCCGCTTCTTCTGTTGTACTCAAGTTCTGGGTGACACTTGACGGTGAGCAGCCAGTTTAGCGCGCGTGAGTAGGCCAGCACAGGTAGATGGTGAGTGGTTGGGAACACTAACTGCTCACATTACGGGAGTGAGTTCTGTAACCCATGTACGCACGGACGCACCAACGCACTTACAGTTCACTTTGAGGACACATCCAATGCACATACCAGTAAGTGAGAACCATTTTTTTTTTTACGTTTTCATTATCACCGTTTTATTTTAGGTATGCTCTGCAATCTTCTCATTCAAGAACCTTATTTACTAACTCTGTACCAAAGTGCGTTTGCTTGTTAGTCGGCTCCAATTACGCATTTATATAAGGCTCTACAATAGGGCCCTTACGTGTGGTGGGGCTGTCAACGACATAACAATGGCGCGGTTTTTGTGTGTGTTGTTTATCTGATACTATCTATTCTGTTAAGTCTATCTATATCCAATGTGAGTTTATACGTTGACATGCAAGTGTTCAGACATTGTGAGGGAGGCATGCGAGGCGATGTTAGGGACCCTAATGTTAATCGTTATCTCAAGACTCGGACATTCACTGTGAACATGAATGGATTTCTTATACATTCTACAGCATGTGATTAATTTTTTAATGGCTTTATGGTTTTAACCGTCT
Organism: Ariolimax columbianus; assembly: GCA_036924085.1. NCBI lineage: Eukaryota > Metazoa > Mollusca > Gastropoda > Stylommatophora > Arionidae > Ariolimax > Ariolimax columbianus. The sequence goes on along the minus strand of JAVGWX010000019.1, from coordinate 10,075,229 downwards.
CCGTGATATATTTATACTTGTATGCTAATGTGGTAAAAGAGATAAATGAAATATGATGGTATGATAATAGACAAATGGTACATGCTATTATGGTAATATATACTGATATATGATTGTATGATAATAGATATATGATACATTGTGATATGGTAATATATAAATGATTTAAGCGTACATGGTAATACGTAATAGATCCTACTTATTTGTTGAGACATAGGTCTTGTTCAGTCGCCTCTTACGATATAATTCTACTTCTTCTTCGTTCATTCTCAATCTCCCGCTACCAAGTCCTGAAAAAGACTTTGCAAGTAGCACGATGCTGTCCAGAGAACGGAATGCGTTGTGTAGTTGTTTACAGCTTGACTGCGATATTTGCACCTTTTGGTCCGACACATCCGACTTCAGCATGCAATTATGAGTACCGGGTTAGCCTTCCCTCTTCGATCCCTTCTCCTTAGCCAGTCTGGTCTGTTGCAACCTGTTATCCAGGATTACCGCGTGGAGGTGTACAAGGGTCGTGGCAGCTCTGGTTCACTGGCCTTGACGCTAGCAGTCAGCTATGAATCGCTGACCTTGACGCTAGAAGTCAACTATGGATCGCTGGCTGCTAAAAGTCAGCTATGGATCGCTGGCCTTGACGCTAGAAGTCAGCTATGGATCGCTGGCTGCTAGAAGTCAGCTATGGATCGCTGGCCTTGACGCTAGAAGTCAGATATGGATCGCTGGCTGCTAGAAGTCAGCTATGGATCGCTGACCTTGACGCTAGAAGTCAGCTATGGATCGCTGGCCTTGACGCTAGAGGTCAGCTATGGATCGCTGGCTGCTAGAAGTCAGCTATGGATCGCTGGCCTTGACGCTAGAGGTCAGCTATGGATCGCTGACCTTGATGCTAGAAGTCAGCTATGGATCGCTGACCTTGATGTTAGAAGTCAGCTATGGATCGCTGACCTTGACGCTAGAAGTCAGCTATGGATCGCTGACCTTGACGCTAGAAGTCAGCTATGGATCGCTGCAGCTCACGCGCTCTTACGACATACAAGTAAGGAAACAGTGGTCCTATTATATTTGACCCGGAAACTATTCTGGTATTTGCTCTTCTCATTTATATCTATATTGTTGTATTGTCCTGAGATGGGTTGATGCAGCTCTGAAAATGACAGAAGCCCTGGGAAGGGCTACTGCAGCTCTGAAAATGACAGAAGCCCTGGGAAGGGCTACTGCAGATCTGTAAATGAATTATGCCCTTTGAAGGGCTGCTGTAATTCTATAAATGACTGAAGCCGTGTGACGTAAATGTATGGTCCCAATAAGGACTAAAGATCAATGATTGTTCGTCATCTTCTTTGCGTTCGGTTTTAATTGCTCTGTTTATGTTACCAGATGGGCCGCCTATGCCACACGTCAGTTGTAGGTCATCAAAGATTGGCCAGTTTGTCTCGCGTTTTCTTTCTTTTGGCCAGGTCTTCTCGCGTAAACTTTGTTGCAGTGGGAATATTTGCAAAATATGATCTGGTGTCTGGGGGCCTCTTTTGACACGTGGATAATGCGATATGGATCATTGGTTCAAATTGTATCATTTCGTGTTTGGCCTTCTCTGTCCTAAGTGGCACTCCGTATTTTGCATATTCCTGGACACTCGCTAGCGAACATGGCTGCCGTTCGACGGTTGTATATGTTGTCATTTCTGTTATTGTTGCTTATTTTGTGAATTGTTAGGTGTTTCACTTTTCTTTTCTTTTTTTGTTTCCGGCAAAGGCCCTGTGGCCGTAGTTTGAATTTCGTTCTGTTTCGGTGCTTTCCAGGAGCTCTTACTGATTTATATTTTTATCTTACTTTGTTCGAGGCCTCCAATTCATAGAGTCAGTGCAGCTTTTCTAAACATTTGTAACTTTGAGGACACCTTGAAATATCTTGCAAGTGTCTGGGAACCTTTATTGAAAAGACTACTTTAATTTAGTCAGATTTTGGTCACAATTCGTGGACCACATAGAGACCTTTCATGGACCACATAGAGACCTTTCATGGACCACATAGAGACCTTTCATGGACCACATAGAGACCTTTCAAGGACCACATAGAGACCTATCAGGGACCACATAGAGACCTTTCATGGACCACATAGAGACCTTTCATGGACCACATAGAGACCTATCAGGGACCACATAGAGACCTTTCATGGACCACATAGAGACCTTTCATGGACCACATTGAGATCTTCCATGTACCACATAGAGACCTTTCATGGACCACTTAGAGACCTTTCATGGACCACATAGAGACCTTTCATGGACCACATAGAGACCTTTCATGGACCACATAGAGACCTTTCATGGACCACATAGAGACCTTTCATGGACCACATAGAGACCTTTCATGGAGCTCGTGGAGACCTTTCGAGGATTCGGGCTGAACCTCATCTGTTGTTCTATGCAGCGACCCGCAAGGGGTTGACACTACAACCTTCAGTTTTTGTTGTTGTTGTTGTTGTTGTTGTTGTTGTTGAATGCCCACAATGAGTAGATTTACTGTTTTGTGCGCCCTGAAAAGGACGTTAAGTGGCAGTTTGTTGTAGCTTTCCTCACATCCCGAGCGTGTTGATGAAGGTACACTCAGGTATTCCAGGTGGTTGTGTTGTTCTTGGCTTCATCTGCGTGTCACTTGCTACAACGAGGTTCACTACCCCTCCTCCATGCAGATGGGAAAACACTAATTACAGACCCTGACAAAATTATCACACGTTGGGCAGAGCACTTTGGTGATATGTTAAACCAGCCGTCATCTGTTAGCAGCGAGGCTGTGGATGATATACCGACTGTAGAGGAGACCTAAAAGACGGTTAGTCAACTCTCCAGTGGCCAAACACCTGGGTCCGATTGAATTGCTGTGGAGGTTGACAAAAATGGCGGTATAGCACTAACTATAAAACTCCACTTGCTCTTCAAACAGATGTGACACAGTGAAACCATCCCGCAAGATCTGGAGGATGCCTCAATAATACATCTGTATGAACGGAAAGGTAACCGCCAATCATGCGATAACCATCTCAGCATTTCTCTACTGTCCATCGCAGAGAAGATATTAGCCAGAATCCGTCTCCATCGCCTCACAGTTCATCTTGATGAAGGTCTTCTACCTGAAAGTCAGTGTGGATTCCGGAAAGAGCGTGGGACCGCGGATATGGTGTTTGCTGCCAGACAGCTACAAGAGAAATGCCAGGAACAGCAAGGCGACCTGCAGGTAGCCTTCGCCAACAGAGAAGTCCTGCAAAAACAATGACAAAGTTCGGCTGCCCAATGAAATTTGTCAACGTAGTACGGAAACTGCATGATGGAATTCAGGCTAGAGTTCAGGAAAATTGTGCTATATCGAAGTCCTTTTCAGTAACACACGGCGTTAAACAGGAGTGTGTGCTTGTACCAACCTTGTTCAGCATGCTGTTCTCTGCAATGATGACTGATGCTTTCAGAGACGGTGACATAGGAATCGACATAAGATATCGTATAGATGGTCAGCTGTTCAACCTAAGGCGGATTCAAGCAACAACTAAGGTCAAGACACACACCAGCTGAGATCGTCTGTTTCCTGGCGACTGTGCCCTGAACGCTGCCTCAGACGCTGATCTGCAGAAAAGCGTGGATAATTTCTGCTTAGCGTGTTTCAACTTTGGACTTCACATCAACACAGAGAAAACTGAAATAATGTACCAACCAGCTCCTGGCAAAACGTATACTGAGCCAATCAAAATCAATGGTGAAAAACTGAAGGTTGTAAATAGATTGACATACCTCGGTAGTTCACTGTCTCTGAATGTAGTCATGGATGATGAGATGAACGTCAGAATCGCCAAAGCCAGCGCCACATTTGGCTTACTACACTGAAACGTCTGGCGTCGAAATGACATCGTCCTCCAGACGAAGTTTAAAGTTTAAAGAGCAGTGGTCGATCAAGGGTTGCTATATGTAAGTGAAACAGGGACTGTATACAGGTGTCACGTGAAGAAGCTGAATCATTTTCACACACTTTGTCTCAGGAAAGTGATGAATGTCAAATGGCAAGACATGATCCCAGACACTGATGTTCTTGAGAGAGCTGGAATCCCGAGCATTGATACCATCATGATGCAATCACAGATTCGCTGGGCGGGTCATGTGGTTTGCGTGCAAGACAATCATTTGGCAAAAATAATCTTCTATGGCGAGATGCAGAAGGGCAAACGCTCATTAGGAGGCCAAAGAAAAGCGCTTTAAAGACACACTAAAAATGTCTTTAAAAGCCTCAGCATAAACCTTGAAACATGGGACGATGCTGCAAGAGACCGTGCAGCATGGCACACAGCTCTCCGCAGACGAGCACTGTCATGGGAGGCTTCTAAAACGACTGCAAATAACCTTCAGTTGGTTTATCATGGACAAACGGGGTCCACCAATCTTGTTGGTGAGGTGGGCTTCTGCATGAGAAAGTCTCCATAGACAAATGCCTCAACCATGACTTACTTTAAATAGGCCTGGGCTTGAGCATGACAAAGTCTCCCTAGACAGATGTCTCAACCATGACTTACTTTAGATAGGCCTGGGCTTGAGCATGACAAAGTCTCCCTAAACAGATGCCTCAACCATGACCTACTTTAGATAGGCCTGGGCTTGAGCATGACAAAGTCTCCCTAAACAGATGCCTCAACCATGACCTACTTTAGATAGGCCTGGGCTTGAGCATGACAAAGTCTCCCTAAACAGATGCCTCAACCATGACCTACTTTAGATAGGCCTGGGCTTGAGCATGACAAAGTCTCCCTAAACAGATGCCTCAACCATGACCTACTTTAGATAGGCCTGGGCTTGAGCATGACAAAGTCTCCCTAAACAGATGCCTCAACCATGACTTACTTTAGATAGGCCTGGGCTTGAGCATGACAAAGTCTCCCTAGACAGATGTCTCAACCATGACCTACTTTAGATCCACCGCCAACTAAATAATAGAACACATTTTGTGCCAAGGTTTATAATCAATTCATGCTCCACGCAGACAAATTTAAAATATTCACTGTACAAAGCACAACAAATCACTGTTGAGAGGGAGCCTTTCATAGAACCCTGCCCGAAACCAACTGTATATCCATCTTTGTTTCACGAACACTCTATTATAGTTGCAAGCAAATTCCGTTATTTAGTCAGCCATGAAATGTGACGTTTCAAGTGGATTTCTAAGTGAGTCAGAAAGCCTGTATCTACAGTAGACTGCGTCTCGACACTAAACTCAAAGCTGTACGGTTCAGTTGATTACGGAAACTCATCTGACGACTTAAAAATCAATGAGCAAATATAAGAAGTCGCTTTGAGCGACATGCAAAGGGATGCAAGTGGTGCTAGTCTTTTCTTCCCATTATGGGGAGCCAAGACCCAGAATGGATCGCCTGCTCATTACCGGCTTAAATTTGCATAATGTGGAAATCCAATATGTGTAGCGACAACGTAGAAAGGTCAAGGTTGTCCTCCAGAAAACGTGGCCGCTGGTTGGAAATGAAGTATTAAAGATTTCAGTATATTAATCCACAGCTTGAGTGGGGTGGGGTAGCCAAATCCCCTTCTCACTGCCTTTTTCTTCCCTAACTGCAAGTCAGGTACGCAATTAGAGCTTAGTTGACTGGAGAGTGGCAGTTGTGCGAGTTGAACCCTATACCTGTCACTTCAAAAGCCAATGTTCAACAATCTACACTAATCAGATTTAGACAAGTGAAAGTCTAAGATAAGCATTCAAAAGTGTAATCCGAGATATTACCAGTGCACTAGAGGTGAAGTGTGTCCCTACTGGCCTCTGTCGTCGGTGGTTTCTAGTCCTGATCATGGTTGTTTACATTGTCTGGATTCAGAAGAACGGTGAAAGAATAGATCAGGGTAGATGTGGTCTCGTGGCAGGAGCTCAAATAGGCGGTCCAATTTGGGAATGGATGGAGGTCAACCTTTGTAATCATATGTTACAAGCGGAAACATATCGGGTCAGTAGGACTAAGATAGTGGCCATCGCTGAAGCTTTTTTAATAATGGATACACGACTAGAACAGGCCTTGGATACAGCTTTACATGCTATGGAGAGGCTTTGGATACAGCAGTATGGGCTTTGGATTAGCCTTGGAAACACCATTACGTGCTATGGATACGCTTTGTATACATCATTACGGCTATGGATAGACTTTGGATTCCGCATAATAGGATATGGACAGGCCTTGAATACATCTTTACGGGCTATGAGTATGCTTTTGATACATTATTATCGGCTATTGATATGCGTTGGATACAGATTTAAGGACTTTGGATAGTCTTTGGATACAGTAGCATGGCTATGGATAGGCTTTGGATTCAGCCGCATGGCCATGAATAGGCCTTGCATTCAACATTACGGACTATGGATAGGTCTGGAGGCCGAAACAGTTTATTGGCTCACAAGCATTGATGTTACCGAAATCACTGTTGTTGACAAGAGCGTACGGTCACTATAACAATGGAAAAAGAAACAAAACAGAACACACGAGTATTTTTCAAGAAGAATCAAAAAGATGAAAACACACAAGAAGAACCAGACGGATGAAAACAGCCAAGGAGAACCAGACGGTTTAGAACAGCCAAGGAGAACCAGACAGATGAAAACAACCAAGGAGAACCAGACGGTTTAGAACAGCCAATAAGAACCAGACGGATGAAAACAGCCAAGGAGAACCAGATGGCTTAGAACAGCATAGGAGAACCAGATGGATGAAAACAGCCAAGGAGAACCAGACAGCTTAGAACAGAAAAGAACCAGACAGCTTAGAACAGCAAAGAAGAACCAGACAGCTTAGAACAGCGAAAAAGAACCAGACTGGTTAAAACAGTCAAGGAGAACCAGACAGCTTAGAACAGCAAAGAAGAACCAGACGGATGAAAGCAAAGAGTATCAGACCGATAAAAACAAAGAGAACCAGACGGATGAAAGCAAAGAGACCGATGAAAACAAAGAGAACCAGACAGCTTTGAACGGAACGGGTGAGATTAATCATTTTGAATCAGGCAGTTTAAAATAAAAGCCTCGGCGAACCAGACGGTTCAAAAAAAAAGCAAATTCGAACGAGATTGATGAAAAAAAGTCAAAACAACCTGACGGATGACAAAAGTCAAGGCGATTCAGACGGGTGAAGAAAGGCAAGCCATCCTTCAAATATGTTTTTATTAATTTCTTAAAGTTCAATAATTGAGAAATAAAAGAAGTTAAGTTTCATAGTTTTGTGTTTTAGATGGCTACAGTACATCGACCATCAGACAATGAATTGGTTTGGTCACATTGTGAGAACGCAACCAGGTCACATTGTGAGAATGCAACCAGATCACATTGTGAGAATGCAACCAGGTCACATTGTGAGAATGCAACCAGGTCACATTGTGAGAATGCAACCAGGTCACATTGTGAGAATGCAACCAGGTCACATTGTAAGAATGCAACCAGGTCACATTGTGAGAATGCAACCAGGTCACATTGTGAGAATGCAACCAGGTCACATTGTGAGAATGCAACAAAACCACATTGTGAGAATGCAACAAAACCACATTGTGAGAATGCAACCAGGTCACATTGTGAGAATGCAACAAAACCACATTGTGAGAATGCAACAAAACCACATTGTGAGAATGCAACCAGGTCACATTGTGAGAATGCAACCAGGTCACATTGTAAGAATGCAACAAAACCACATTGTGAGAATGCAACCAGGTCAAATTGTGAGAATGCAACCAGGTCACATTGTGAGAACGCAACCAGGTCACATTGTGAGAATGCAACCAGGTCACATTGTGAGAATGCAACCAGGTCACATTGTGAGAATGCAACCAGGTCACATTGTAAGAATGCAACAAAACCACATTGTGAGAATGCAGCCAGGTCACATTGTAAGAATGCAACCAGGTCACATTGTGAGAATGCAACCAGGTCACATCGTGAGAATGCAACCAGGTCACATTGTAAGAATGCAACAAAACCACATTGTGAGAATGCAACCAGGTCACATTGTAAGAATGCAACCAGGTCACATTGTGAGAATGCAACAAAACCACATTGTGAGAATGCAACAAAACCACATTGTGAGAATGCAACCAGGTCACATTGTGAGAATGCAACAAAACCACATTGTGAGAATGCAACAAAACCACATTGTGAGAATGCAACCAGGTCACATTGTGAGAATGCAACAAAACCACATTGTGAGAATGCAACAAAACCACATCGTGAGAATGCAACCAGGTCACATTGTGAGAATGCAACAAAACCACATTGTGCGAATGCAACCAGGTCACATTGTGAGAACGCAACCAGGTCACATTGTGAGAATGCAACCAGGTCACATTGTAAGAATGCAACAAAACCACATTGTGAGAATGCAACCAGGTCAAATTGTGAGAATGCAACCAGGTCACATTGTGAGAATGCAACCAGGTCACATTGTGAGAATGCAACCAGGTCACATTGTGAGAATGCAACCAGGTCACATTGTGAGAAGGCAACCAGGTCACATTGTAAGAATGCAACAAAACCACATTGTGAGAACGCAACCAGGTCACATTGTGAGAATGCAACCAGGTCACATTGTGAGAATGCAACCAGGTCACATTGTGAGAATGCAACCAGGTCACATTGTGAAAATGCAACCAGGTCACATTGTGAGAATGCAAACAGGTCACATTGTAATAATGCAACAAAACCACATTGTGAGAACGCAACCAGGTCACATTGTGAGAATGCAACCAGGTCACATTGTGAGAATGCAACCAGGTCACATTGTGAGAATGCAACCAGGTCACATTGTAAGAATGCAACAAAACCACATTGTGAGAATGCAACCAGACCACATTGTTAATGCAACCGTCTACAGGAGAACATCAGGAAGAAGGGCTAGAGGTAGACCGGGGAAAATGTGGATAGATAGCGTAAAAGAAACCTGCCGTAAAATGAGGGAAAAATATTACTCGAGCCACGAGAGAAGCGAAAGACAAATACATACCACGACACTGGGCTACGACCAGGTAGAAAGTGAGACGACAAAAGAAGAGGAAAAAGAAGAAGATGGCTGGCTGGTAGATGTGCGAGCTAATATCGAATTCAAATCTCAGCTCTGTTCACATTTTCTGTGATTGATATATACATCTTCGATCTTCCACGTTACTGAGCATTTCGCTTGACTGGGTATAAATCGTGATCTATTGAGAGAGTAAACCAACGAGCATCTACATGTTGGGGCATAAATGATATATCAATAAATAAACAGACAGACAGGCAGACAGACAGAACTATAGATAGAAAGATTTATGTGCTGTAATTTGCACGAGTGGTTTATCTGGAGGGCTATGTACAGGGCTATTTGGAGGGCAATGGGCAGCGCTATGTGGTGGGGTGTTTGGAGGGCTATTTGGAGGACAATTTGCAGTGCTATGTGGTGGGATGTGTGGAGGGATATGTGCAGTGCTATGTGGTGGAGTGTGTTGAGGGCTATTTGGAGGGTAATGTGCAGTGATGTGTGGTGGGCTACCTGGAGGGCTATGTACAGGGCTATCTGAAGGGCAATGTGTAGTGCTTTGTGGGGGGCTATTTGGAGGGCAATATTCAGTGATATGTGACAGGTTGTGTAGAGGGCTATTTTGAGGGCAATGTACAGTGATATGTGACAGGTTGTGTAGAGGGCTATTTGGAGGGCAATGTATGATCTTATGAACGTTACCGGGTCTCGAAAAGGGAGCAAAGAATAGTAAGACTGTAACCTGTCAAGCATGCCGTAAGAAGGGATAATAACGGTTGGGCTAAGGCCTAAATTATTCAATCCTATAGACATTTTTACGCCACACAAACTTCAGAAAATATGGACAAGTCAATCAAATCTAACAGAAAAACTCACACATACATAACAGAGTGAATGGCACAGGGCAGGAGGACTTGGCGTGTGTTTTGTTACTTTCCTTATTTGTGTAGGGTGTTACAAATTCACAAGCAGTAGAAAATGATGACGCTTTTTCAGACTTGAGTAATAAAAGTAGTTTGTTGATGTTTATAAATATTTAATTAACAGACAAAACTGAAACTTCAATATTTTTTTTTTTTTTTTTTTTTTTTTTTTTGCGTTCACCTTATTTCTCTATTCCCCAAGGCAGTGTGCGTTGCACTGTGGTTTTTATTTTGCGCCTGTCGGCCCACTGCACCTGACTTCACTTCAGAATGCATTTATGTAAGGGTCTGCTTCCTCTTGCATCCACATGAGTGGATAGCAGCGCTGGGGACCTCAAAACTCCAGAGGCTGGTGTGGATCTACTGTCCTGGTCACGCCGGGGTTCCAGTCAACGAGCGAGCTGATTTTTTGGCGTCACTCGCACCCATAACAGGCACAGTGGACATGGATAAAGGTGACATAGTGACGGTTATCAAGGACCAACTGCTGGAAAACTACACTGCTTTGGATGAGTCTGCAAGGCACAGGCTGTGTCACTTTGGAATCAAATTAGGATTCAGTGGATCAGGGAACCTGAGAGGACGAAACAGGAAGGTGTACAACCAACAGGCTACAGGCACCATCAGCATCCACACTTTGTGCCATCTGCTGAGAGAGACTGAGCACATATGGATGTGCCCGGAGTGCAGTGAAGTCGACTCCTAGAACAGAACAGAACATTATATACAACCATTGTAACTGTGTTATTCTTCTTCTTCTTCTCCGTTCGTTCTCTCACTCCCGCTGCCAAGCCCTGCACGTTCTCTCACTCCCGCTGCCAAGCCCTGAACGTTCTAAATCTCCCGCTGCCAAGCCCTGAACGTTCTCAATCTCCCGCTGCCAAGTCCTGAACGTTCTCAATCTCCCGCTGCCAAGCCCTGAACGTTCTCAATCTCCCGCTGCCAAGCCCTGAACGTTCTCTCACTCCCGCTGCCAAGCCCTAAACAGGGTTTTACAAGTTGCAGGATGTAGTCCGGAGAACGAAATGCGTTGTATCGCTACTTTACAGCTTGACTGCGATATTTGCACCTTTCGGTCCGACACATCCGTCTTCGACAGAATTGTGTCATAGATAGTGTGTAATTATTGTGGAGACATCTGAAGCCTTGCAGATAATATACTGGCGTGTTTTGTCGAGTTTTGTCAGATATGGCTGTGGAACCTGTTTTCTGATAACTCTCAAAGTTGGTCAGCATCTACCAAACCTGACAACTGACGATGTGCGAAGGAGCATACGCAAGAGAATGCAATGCCTGATCCAATGATGATTGTGGAGTGATTACGAGAGGGAAAAACATAGCGGAACTTGGAATGAGTTTAAACAAACTGGATGTTAGGAATTCCTAATATATATTTATGCAATCAAAAGAGGCATTGGCGTTTAGTTTTTCAGAGATAAATCCATGAATATTAATAATCTTTGGCCTTGACGAGGTTTTGAACCCACGACACTGGTGTTCGCAGACATACTCAAACCTTAGTATGGTTGTACGCGGCTGATTCTTATAAAACCTAAGACATAATGATATAGATCTATCATTGAGTTGCTGATGATAATAAATCGTTGGATATGTATGATTAATTCTACGAAATGATACTTTTCTTTTCATGAACACCTTGGTCGGTTCGGGCAGTCAATTTAATTCTTTCTATTGACTGAAAGCTTTGCAAGAGAAGGGACTTCTGAATCATTCTACTTATAAAGGCCAGACCACATCAGTGTGTGATACTCTCCATTTTGCTGAAATTACCAGGCTATCTATCATGTAGGATTACACAAAGTAATGACGACTTTGTCAACTTGAATCCGCTTAGCATCATCGGCGTCCCGTGCAATAAAGTGCACACGACACATAGCTATGAAGGTCGTCAGTAAACCAATCAAGATACTGGGAATGTCACTACGTATTAAGCATAGAATGGTGACGTGGAAAGTTAAAATTTTATTACAATGCTTTTAGAAGCAGAGGTGTCTGTGTGTATGTGTGTGTGTGTTTTCTTGTATGGTAGCAACCTCATCATGTAAAAGACATTGCTAGGAGAACTACCAGAGCAAGGACACACATAGTACTTTAGCAAAGGCTTCTGCAAAGTGCCAACTTCAATGGTGGACGAATGCTTAGAGTGCTAAGTGGTGAAATGAAAAGAATAAGAAGATTAAAAGAAGAAGAAAAAACATTAGAAGAAGAAGAAAAAGAAGCAAGAGGAAGAGGAGGAGGAGGACGAGAAGAAGAAAAAGAAGAAGAAGAAGAAGAAGAAGAAGAAGAAAAAAGAAAAAGGAGGAGGAGGAGAAGAAGAAGAAGAAGAAGAAGGAGGAGGAGGAGGAGGAGGGGGAGGTAAGGAGGACAAGAAGAAGAAGAGGAAGAAAAAGAAAAGGAAGAAGAAGAAGAGAAAACTTTCGTTAAAAAATCCGTTGGCATATTGATCTGGTCCTCCCACGTGGTGGGGCTACAAATGGTAGACGGACAATTTGTCTAGAACCGCGCACAAACAGGTCCTTTGAAAGCGTGCAGAAGTAAGTAATATAGGTTTAGATGACAGTAAACTCCACCACCCTGTCACTGTCTACTGTTCTGTTTTTGGGGACCTGATTTTTTACACCTCTATCTCGTCAAAAAGTATTTGTTCATCATCCATCCATCCATCCATCCATCCATCCATCTATCTATCTATCTATCTATCTATCTATCTATCTATCTATCTATCTATCTATCTATCTATCTATCTATCTATCTATCTATCTATCTATCTATCTACCTATCTATCTATCTATCCATCCATCCATCTATCTATCTATTTATATATCTATCTATCCACATATCCATCCATCTACCCATCTATCCATCTGTCAGTCTGACTGTCTGTCTATCTATCTATCTATCTATCTATCTATCTGACTGTCTGTCTATCTATCTATCTATCTATCTATCTATCTATCTGACTGTCTAACGGCATTCACTTCTCTCCTAATTAAGGAAATGCAAGTAAGAATACAAACCCACTGACCTAATGAGCCCTGCTAAGCTTGGTTTCACAAGACCATTAACTTATATTATACCATGCACAAAACAGCCCAGAGTTATCTTATTTGTATTAGTTATGATAAAATAGAAACAGGCAGCGGTTCTCAACCATTTCCGGATTTGGGATCCTACTGAAGCCGACGATAATTTGCTGTGACCCTTCTAACTACCCCCACCCTCATCACATCAGGAGATATTAAGTATTGACACGTCAATCTCTTGCGTTCTGTGTCATCAATTTTGTGTAAATCATCAATCATCCAAACAATTCAGGTCCCCGTGGAGCACGAGTCTGTCAACAGATACACACCAAGTCATGTTGTTGTAGGCCATCTGTTCCTACTCTGTTCACGTCCTTCCAGTTTTATTTATGTAGAAGAAAACAATGAAGTCAACTTTGGGGATTTATTGCGGTTTTCTCTGCGTCGTGTCACTTGCTGACTTGACAGAGGAAATGCCTTTGTCTTGAATCATCATCATGTAGCATGTCCTTTATAGAACGTCGCTCTCATAAGTCTGTTTGAAAGAAACTCTTTCCCTTACCAAAACTCCAGCCTCCGCCAGTCATACTCAGGCGTTCCTGGATATCTTGGTGCCATCGTCTTCTTGGTCTACCCCTGCCTCTTTTGCCTGGCACCATACCTTCCATCACCGTTCTCTCAAGACCGTTGTGTCCCTTGATGTGACCAAAGTATTTACATATTCTGGCCAAAATGAAATTGATAAACCAGTTCTCCTCTATGTTCAACTTTTGCCGAATGTCTATACTTATCTTTTTCTCCGTCCAGAGTATTCTGAGGATCGTTCTGTAACATTTTGACTCGATTCTTTGTCTAGAAGTTTTGGTAATCGTCCATGATTCACAGCCATAAGCTGCCACAGGAAAAACACAGGCTCCCAAGATTTTCACTTTTGCCGTTTTGTTGGTGCTCTGCCATAATTTCTTCAGGCTGTTCAACCTCTGCGTTGCCATGGCTAGTCTTCTGATTTCTTTCGAGCAGTCGTATTTTTTTTCAATTTTGGAGCCCAGATATTCAAAAGGCCTGACATGATCTATTTCCAATTTCTGTCTTGAATCATTGGGTTGAATTTTTCTTCTCAGTAGGGATGTCCATATTTGTTGACATTTTTGTGGCTTAAAGTTTTAACAAGATGAGTTATCCGGCCATATGTCCAACCTTATGTGGTCGCCTCTTATGGTATGCTTGGCAAGTTACAGCGTTGCGTCTCTTTGCTGCCCTTTCGAACCACGGCAATAATCTGTAGATTCCATACTAGTTCTCAAGTTAGCTGTCCATCACAAGCTTGGATGGCATCATCCGACGGTTTTGTTTTTTTATTTGTCATGATGATGTAACGTGCGCTGTTCTTGAATCATAGTGAGAAAGCTTCTACGCTGGTCATCAACCTCACTCTCTCGTCCTGAGCTACCTTGGGTTAGTAGTATGACGAACAGTCGAAACGACTGGAGGTAACTCAGGGTGCAGGCACGATGGTCTTACCTTCCTTGAGACCAGGGATCACTTGAAACTTACGGGATTCGATCGCCCCACTTTTCCGTTCATCGCTTTAATAAACGAGTGACTTGCCTCTCAACTACAGCGACTCTACTACTTATTTCCATAGTCGCTTATCTTCTTACGTGCTTTGTGTTTTTAGATAGTTATTTTATACTTTTTAGATAATTATTTTTTTTTAATTTTTAAATAGCTTATTGTCTTAATTGTTTTTAGATAATTTATATTTTTTATAATTTTAGTTATATTTTTTTTTTTAATGTTTAGATAATTTATTTTAAAAATATTTTTAGATAGAAATAGAAATAGCAATTTTTTAGATAATTTATTTTTCATAATTTTTTAGATAGTTTATTTTGTTTTATTTTTTAGATAGTTTATTTTTAGGGCTGTGCACGTGGCTAGGAACTTCATCTTGTAAACCATTTGGAAGTCACTTCTGCAAATACTAGGAGCCAGGTTTGCTGTGGCAGTACCAGTGGTAGGGATTGGGGGGGGGGGGGGTGGGGGGGGGGGGGGGGGGGGTATTATGTTTCAGTTGGGGCAAAAAATTGAATCAATAATCAATCAATCATTTAATCAAAAAAGCATTTAAATAGTGGTGTCTCAACCAGCGTCAGTTTTCTTTAAAACGAAATCAGTCTTTATGTACCGATTGATGCTGTAGCAAGACCCTATGCTTCATTTCAAAAAAGAATGGGCCTCAATCAATTTGTCATTCTTATCAAATAGTGTAAGACAGTGGCCCCATGGGGAGGAAGTTTATCGTCTGGTCAGCCCAACATACTGATCATACATATTAGTCAAGGTCAGACAAAGCATACTAGCCAAGACCCTCACCTCGGCTTCCTCGTAGCCCTTCTGGAAACGGGCTGTTTTCATGGCATCCAGGCTAACATGGAGAGGAATCGACGTGATCCCCGTAGTGGTGAGCAACACGCAGATGAACCCAAACATAGCACAACCCCCTGGAGGACCCCGATCCACCTTCATCAGCCCACTCGGGATGTGAGCAAAGCTACAGCAACCCACCACTGAACGTCCTTTTCAGGGCCCATAAAAGAGTAAACAACAACAACAACCGTGGCTCCCAGCATGTCTCAGTCCGGGTACTCCTTGGCGTTGTAGTGGTGACCATATGTTTGGCTTAGAGTGAAAGACAAATAGACATCTATAGAAATCCCTCAGACGGACTCCAGCAAAGACAATAAATGACGGAATGATTGCTTATTCACAAAACGTTCAACATGAGACATATGAACACAAAATCATAATGAACATCACCTTGTTTATATATTATGTGAAAATAAATACGTGAAATATTTATAATATTTAAAATATATATTTGGATCGCGGATCTTGTTCTGGTCATGTCATGGATCCACAGGGTTCTAGGGACCCACAGGTTGGGAGCCACTGGTGGGTTGTGTAATGGTGACTGAATGTGCACAACCGCTATCGGTGTGAAGCTGGAGTATTAGTTAGTTGTTCTCGGTCTGTTTTCAAACACGTCTATGTTTCACTAGACTCAACCAGTGTCAGTTTTCTTTCAAATGAAGTCAGTCATGCGTATCGCCTTTCTCTCCCACTCGATCGTTCTGTCTCTCTCTCTCTCGCTCTCTCTCTCTCTCTCTCTCTGTCTCTCTCATACTGCAAAGAGCTGATTGTGAAAGAAAAATCGTAGTAAAGTTTACGCTGTCGATAGCGAGAGATGGTTTAGTTGGTAAATGACGGGTTTTGAATTGATTGATGGACACATAGACTCATCAATAGCAACTGTCATGTCAAATTAAATGCGTATAAGAGCGACAACCAGAAGCCTGACTCAAGAAAAATCTTCTGTCTAAGCCACATTTTAAGAAACCTTCCCACCTTCTCTTCCACTGTCTTCAGAATAGTTCATGTTTAGTCTTGTGTATTAGGAATAAGCTGGCTTATACTCATTGATAAATTTCATGCATATACCAGATCTTCTGAAGGTTTATAGTAGAAACAATCCCCCGGTAGCAAATAAATAATCCTAAACATTTACGAAAGGAAAAATCTTGTCCGGGTATCAACGGATCAATCCGGCCTGGATACCAGAAGTAGAACACGTTCTGTGTGCTGTGAAATCCTCCTTGGAAAAAAAAGGAAAACCCCAGCACGGACACTAAAGCTAAAATCGTGTCTAGATACCACATAAAGACTACCACACGGGTACCAAATAAAAAAAATTGCTTTGGGCACACATAGAAAGAAATTCGCCCTGAATAACAGTGGAAAAATTCTACCCGATCACCAATGGAGGAATCTGGTCCTAGCACCAAAATATAATCTGGCCTCAGCACCAAAGAAAGAATTCGAAGTAAGTAGCAATGGAAGAATAAGGCACAAATACTAACGGGAGAATCTGGCTCCCGCACTAATGGAAGAATCTTGTCAGAGCACAAATAAAAAAACATGGCCAGAGCACTAATGGAAGAATCTGGCCTCTGCAGAAAAAAAAAATCAGGAGCGAGTAGCAAAGGAAGAATCCGACCCGAACATCAATGGGAGGATCTGGCCAAAGTAAGAAACCAACCCGAACATCAATGTGAGGGTCTGCCCAAAGGAAGAATCCGACCCAAACATCAATGGGGAAGGGGGGGGGGGGGTCTGGCCAAAGGAAGAATCCGACCCGAACATCAATGGGAGGGTCTGGCCAAAGGAAGAATCCGACCCGAACATCAATGGGAGGGTCTGGCCAAAGGAAAAATCCGACCCGAACATCAATGCGAGGGTCTGGCCAAAGGAAGAATCCGACCCGAACATCATCTTTTTCTGCATTCAGGTGTTTTAGTCGTGGTAGATCTGCAGTCCCAAGTATTCTCCAGGTCCGGTTGGCAACTCTACAGAATCAGAGTCAGTTCGGCTCCCTCTGGCCCAGTTTGGCACCGAGCACCAATGGAAGAATCCAACCCGAGCACCAAAGACAGAATCCACACTGAGTCGTAATAGAAGAATATGTTGTTTTGAATTGTTCCAGGATCAAGATGCTGAGCAGTGCATGTGCTGCAGCGGTCAGCGATACATAGCTGTCTGCTATAGTCAGGGCCTACTAGCTAGACCCTTCTACACATTCACCCAGGGGGGATGGCGTGGCATAGTGGTTAAGTGGCCCGGCTCACAAACAGAAGGTGCTGGGTTCGACCCCCATCACAGCACCGGCCGTTACCCCGGGGAAACAAACCCTTAGAAAATGCAGGAGGAAGCAGACCCTTACATAAAATGCATGCTGAAGTCGGATGCACTGGGCCGACAGGCGCAAAAATAAAAACCACAGTGTAACGCACACACGCCTTGGGGAATAGATAAATAAAGCGAACGAAAAAAAAAAAAAAAAAAACAACAAAAAAAAAAAACATTCACACAGTGATCCTTGATAACAGACTGCAACAGGCGGACTGACTAAGGAGAAGGAATCGAAGAGCGAACGCTAACCCGGTACTCAAAAATACCATGCTGAAGTCGGATGTGTCGGACCGAAAGGTGCAAATATCGCAGTCAAGCTGTATACTACGGCACAGAGCATTCCGTTCTCCGGACAACATCCTGCTACTTGCAAAGCCTTTTCCTGGACCTGGTAGCAGTAGACTGAAAACGGACGACGACGACGACGAAGAAGAAGAAGAAGAAGAAGAAGAAGAAGAAGAAGAAGAAGAAGACGGACGACGTAGGTGAAGAAGAACTGTGTAACTGTGGTGTAACTGGAGATTCCGTGGTGAAGTGGTAAAGCCGTCGGCCTCGTGATCACGTGGTGTGGGTTCAACTCCGGACTCCGCCGTCTTTTTCAAGGGTACTTGATGCGGAGCCCCCTGCATCTCGT
Organism: Ariolimax columbianus; assembly: GCA_036924085.1. NCBI lineage: Eukaryota > Metazoa > Mollusca > Gastropoda > Stylommatophora > Arionidae > Ariolimax > Ariolimax columbianus. Next base: position 10,056,845 of record JAVGWX010000019.1, on the reverse strand, counting down.
AGTCGCCCCCTAGTTGTCTTTGGCTTGCCACTGGGGTCGGGCGGCTCGAGACGAGAGAGGATAAAAAGTAGCGCAGTTAATCCTTACTAACAATACCATTAGCAAAATAAATTATGCCATCATCGTCAACGATGGACGGCGGTCTTTGCCTTTGCCTGGTTTTGGTATCTATTTGTTCGACATGACGAAGCTTCTAATTTCATTCTCAACCTTTTCAGCCACCTATCACACCAGAAATAGCAGTGAAAATAAACGGTATCGTTGAGGAGACGAAAGAACGTATGGACGAAATTTGGAGTTTAGAAATGCATGTGTTTTTTTGTTTTTTCTTTTGCGTTCGCCTTATTTCTCTAATCCCTAAGGTGGTATGCGTTGCACTGTGGTTTGTATTTTGCGCCTCTTGGCCCAGTGCATCCGACTTCAGCATGCATTTTATGTAAGGGTCTGCTTTCTCCTGCATTTTCTAAGGGTCTGCTGAGTAACGGCCGGTGTTGTAATGGGGATCGAACTCAGCACCTTCGGATTGTGAGCCGTGCCACTTAACTACTAGGCCACGCCGTCCCCGAAATTCAAGTTGAACAAGACAAGAGTTTATAGGGAGTGTTTTATTTGATATAATAAATGTCACATAATTATGTCCCTTTCTTCTATTATGTCCCGTACCTTATTCCAATGTTTTTTTTTCTCTCCCTTGCCTGAGGTGTATTCCATTCTTGAAACCTGGTCCTTCCAAACACCTTTAGAATTCACAGAATACAAGGGTAAATCTAAAAAGCCTGTACTAGGAACTGATCAATGGTAAGGCAGTGCGTATTGCTCGAGGCAAAATAGATGAAGTACGTTTCTAGACACAACCGCCGCTAGTCGATTGTGCTGTAAAATGGTACCTGACTGTAAGTTAGGAAAGGCTAGGCGTGCAGGGAGCAAAACTCTCTGGTCACCAACACTCACAACAAGATAACTCTTTGTATAAGCAAGTCATTACTTTTTCATTCCTGATTTTCTTTTTTCCTTCTGCCTTATCCTCTTTGTCCTCCTCTTCTGTTTCCTCTTCATCTTCCTCCTCCCCTTTTTTCTTCCTCATCTTCTTTATTTTCTTCTTCCCAATTTTCCTCTTCATAATAATATTCATCTTTCTCTTCATCTTTTCTTCCCCTGTTTGTTCTTTTTCATTTTCTTCTCCATTTTTTTTCTTCTTCTTATATTTTTCTTCTTTTTCCTTTTTTGTTGTTTTTCTATTTTATCAACTTATAATTTCACTTCCTCTATGTCACATCATCATCCTCTTATTCCTCTTCGTCTTCTCTTCTTCCTCATATATTTTTTCTTCTTCTTCTTTGTCTACTTCTTCTTCTTCCTGATCTTCTCCTTCGTCTTCGTCTTCGTTGTCCTCCTCATTTGTTCTTCCTATTATTCGTATCTTTCTTTTTGTCTGGTTTTGCCTTTTCTTATTTTTCCTCTTTCTCTTGTTCTTCTTCTTCTTGTTATTTTATTGCACTTGCTTATTTTTCTTCCTCTTCTGCTTCTTCTCTTACTTAGTCGCTCCTCTTCTACCGTGAGGTGTAGAGGTCTGCTTCTTCTCAAACTCCTCATTCTTTTTCATTTTCTTCTCAGACTCCCTTATTCTTCTGTTATTTTTTTTTCTTCCTAATCTTCTCCACATTCGTAGATCTTATCGTTTCTCGTGTCCTTTTTCTTGTTCTTTGTTTTCTTCTTCTTCTTCTGATTCCAGGGAAAATTAATATTACATTCTTGTAATACTTTATTAGTAGTGATGTTTGCAGAGCTTTCTTCGAAAACAAGATGGTTATTCCGCGCTCAATGGTGGAGTTTTGTAATGTACCATGAGTTTTTACGTCTTCTAAAGAGTTTGTTTGCACCGTCGGTCGTCTTTTTAAAATAAAATGGGGTTCTTCTTCTTCTTCTTCTTCTTCGTTCGTTCTCAATCTCCCTCTACCAAACCCTGGAAGGGTAAGTAGCAGAATGTAGTCCAGAGAACGGAATGCGTTGTGTTGTAGTTTACTGCTTGGCTGCGACATTTGCACCTTTCGGTCCAACACATCCGACTTCAGCAAGCATTTTTTTAGTACCGGGTTAGCATTCTCTCTCCGATCCCTTCTCCTTAGCCAGTCTGCCCTGTTGCATCCTGTTATCCAGGATCACCGCGTGGAGGTGTAGAAGCGTTTTGGCAGCTATGGTTCGCTTGCCCTGACGCTAGCAGTCAGCTATGGGTAACCACTGCAGCCCATGCTTGATTCCAAAAAATTGGGTTCGTTGGTCAGTGGGTCTATTCTCGTCTCTGCTACACGCACATAGTCCTCGGGGAAACAACTTCACGAAGGAGATGATGGCTGGGTATAGTTCAGGTTTCTCTGGTAGCGGATTGCTGTGGCTCTTCTTACTTCCTGGCGCATACTTGAGAAAGCGTACCGATGTACTCATGTCTGTGGTGCAATGCGAGGCCCCCCAGGAAGCTCACCACTCCGAGCGTTACAGTATCGATCCCAGCCTCGTTGGCCAGGCTGCTGTGATACAACCCATTTCCAGAAGCCCTTGCTGCTGCCAACAGTTATCTCAGTGTGGACGAGCCGGACATAGCGCCATCCCTAATTTCTAAGAATCGACGTCACTGCATTCCGGGCATACCCATAGGTGCTCAGTCTCTCTCATCAAATGGCGTAATGTATGGATGCTGATGGTCCCTGTAGCTCGCTGGTTGTACACTCTCCTGCTCCTTCTTCTCATGCGCCCCCCTCCGCTCGAACCTCGTTTAATGTCGAAACTTTGCAGTCAGGGGATTGCAGCTTCATCTATTGCGGTGTCCTCGTCCAGCAGGCGTTCATTGATTGATTTCAAAATGTCACTTCTTTCTATCCATCACTAATGAGATCTTGTCTAAGGTTATGATGACTCTCTGGTACTCTATCATTCTATCACCAGTGTGGACCCATTCTTCCCCTTTGGCTATGGTCTCAGCTGGAATGACGTGTCCGCTTGTTTTCTCATCCCTAGAATATCTTTATAAAGCCATTGACAGCGGGGCCAAGTACCAGGTAACGACCGGATCACACCCGACTTGATCAAGCGCCGTAAGGACCACCTTATAGCCACTATGAATCATGGTATACCAGCTATAGAAAGAAGGCATTATACCTCCAGATATGAGGGATGCACACATTGGGACAATATACGAAAAAAACAAATATGATAGAAGTGACCGTAATAGGTAGTGAAGTGTTCCTCTGCTCATTGGCGTAGACCAAGTCCCCGACAAAGTAATCTACAACGGCTAAAACAATTGGTTGAGCGTAGGTATCCGGAATTAGTGAATATTTAGCTCTGGAAGATAAACGATCGACTTGATTGTTTTTGTCTTCGACAACTTCAAGAAAAGTAACACCATCCGAATCAACACTTGATGTCGCATTCATTGACCTGACAAAGGTATTTGATTTGGTTAGAAGCGATGTGGTCTTCATTGACCTGACAAAGGTATTTGATTTGGTTAGAAGCGATGTGGTCTTCATTGACCTGACAAAGGTATTTGATTTGGTTGACAGCGATGTGGTCTTCATTGACCTGACAAAGGTATTTGATTTGGTTGACAGCGATGTGGTCTTCATTGACCTGACAAAGGTATTTGATTTGGTTAGCAGCGATGTGGTCTTCATTGACCTGACAAAGGTATTTGATTTGGTTAGCAGCGATCTGCTCTTCATTGACCTGACAAAGGTATTTGATTTGGTTGACAGCGATGTGGTCTTCATTGACCTGACAAAGGTATTTGATTTGGTTAGCAGCGATGTGGTCTTCATTGACCTGACAAAGGTATTTGATTTGGTTGACAGCGATGTGGTCTTCATTGACCTGACAAAGGTATTTGATTTGGTTGACAGCGATGTGGTCTTCATTGACCTGACAAAGGTATTTGATTTGGTTGACAGCGATGTGGTCTTCATTGACCTGACAAAGGTATTTGATTTGGTTGACAGCGATGTGGTCTTCATTGACCTGACAAAGGTATTTGATTTGGTTGACAGCGATGTGGTCTTCATTGACCTGACAAAGGTATTTGATTTGGTTAGCAGCGATGTGGTCTTCATTGACCTGACAAAGGTATTTGATTTGGTTGACAGCGATGCACTCGTGATAATCATTTCTAAAATAGGCTGTCCAACCAAACCGCTACGAATATCGTTTCATGAAGGCACGAAAGGAACGGTCCGATTTGACGGTAGCATATCGCAACCATTTTTTTGGGTTTTGCATTCGCCTTATTTCTCTATTCCCCAAAGCGGGTGTGCATTGCACTGCGGTTTTTATTTTGTGCCTGTCGGCCCAGTGCATCCGACTGTGGCATGCATTTTATGTAAGGGCGTTCTGCATTTTCTAAGGGTTTGCTTCCCCGGGGTAACGGCCAGTGCTGTGATGGGGATCGAACCCAGCATCTTTGGATTGGGAGCCAATTTACTTAACCATTAGCCCACACCGTCCCCATTTGGTACTTGCAATGGTGTTAAGCAAGGCTGTGAAAGTAATGCTTAACACATTTCATCTACGGCGTCTGAGATTCATCCTTGGAGTTACTTGAAGTGACATTTCATCCTTGGAGTTACTTGGAGTGACATTTCATCCTTGAAGTGACTTGGAGTGACATTTCATCCTTGGAGTGACTTGGAGTGACATTTCATCCTTGGAGTGACATTTCATCCTTGGAGTTACTTGGAGTTACATTTCATCCTTGGAGTGACTTGGAGTGACATTTCATCCTTGGAGTGACTTGGAGTGACATTTCATCCTTGGAGTGACTTGGAGTGACATTTCATCCTTGGAGTGACATTTCATCCTTGGAGTTACTTGGAGTGACATTTCATCCTTGGAGTGACATTTCATCCTTGGAGTTACTTGGAGTGACATTTCATCCTTGGAGTGACATTTCATCCTTGGAGTTACTTGGAGTGACATTTCATCCTTGGAGTGACATTTCATCCTTGGAGTTACTTGGAGTGACATTTCATCCTTGGAGTGACTTGGAGTGACATTTCATCCTTGGAGTGACTTGGAGTGACATTTCATCCTTGGAGTGACTTGGAGTGACATTTCATCCTTGGAGTGACATTTCATCCTTGGAGTGACTTGGAGTGACATTTCATCCTTGGAGTGACTTGGAGTGACATTTCATCCTTGGAGTTACTTGGAGTGACATTTCATCCTTGGAGTGACTTGAAGTGACATTTCATCCTTGGAGTGACTTGGAGTGACATTTCATCCTTGGAATGACATTTCATCCTTAGAGTTACTTGAAGTGACATTTCATCCTTGGAGTAACATTTCATCCTTGGAGTTACTTGGAGTGACATTTCATCCTTGGAGTTACTTGAAGTGACATTTCATCCTTGGAGTGACATTTCATCCTTGGAGTTACTTGAAGTGACATTTCATCCTTGGAGTGACTTGGAGTGACATTTCATCCTTGGAGTGACATTTCATCCTTGGAGTTACTTGGAGTGACATTTCATCCTTGGAGTGACATTTCATCCTTGGAGTTACTTGAAGTGACATTTCATCCTTGGAGTGACTTGGAGTGACATTTCATCCTTGGAGTGACATTTCATCCTTGGATTTACTTGGAGTGACATTTCATCCTTGGAGTGACTTGGAGTGACATTTCATCCTTGGAGTGACATTTCATCCTTGGATTTACTTGGAGTGACATTTCATCCTTGGAGTGACTTGGAGTGATATTTCATCCTTGGAGTTACTTGGAGTGACATTTCATCCTTGGAGTGACTTGGAGTGACATTTCATCCTTGGAGTGACTTGGAGTGACATTTCATCCTTGGAGTGACTTGGAGTGACATTTCATCCTTGGAGTGACATTTCATCCTTGGAGTGACTTGGAGTGACATTTCATCCTTGGAGTGACATTTCATCCTTGGAGTGACTTGGAGTGATATTTCATCCTTGGAGTGACTTGGAGTGACATTTCATCCTTGGAGTGACTTGGAGTGACATTTCATCCTTGGAGTTACTTGGAGTGACATTTCATCCTTGGAGTTACTTGGAGTGATATTTCATCCTTGGAGTGACATTTCATCCTTGGAATGACTTGGAGTGACATTTCATCCTTGGAGTTACTTGGAGTGATATTTCATCCTTGGAGTGACATTTCATCCTTGGAGTGACATTTCATCCTTGGAGTTACTTGGAGTGACATTTCATCCTTGGAGTGACTTGGAGTGACATTTCATCCTTGGAGTGACTTGGAGTGACATTTCATCCTTGGAGTTACTTGGAGTGACATTTCATTCTTGGAATGACTTGGAGTGACATTTCATCCTTGGAGTGACTTGGAGTGACATTTCATCCTTGGAGTTACTTGGAGTGGCATTTCAATCTTGGAGTGACTTGGAGTGACATTTCATCCTTGGAGTGACTTGGAGTGACATTTCATTCTTGGAATGACTTGGAGTGACATTTCATCCTTGGAGTGACTTGGAGTGACATTTCATCCTTGGAGTTACTTGGAGTGGCATTTCATCCTTGGAGTGACTTGGAGTGACATTTCATCCTTGGAGTGACATTTCATCCTTGGAGTGACATTTCATCCTTGGAGTGACTTGGAGTGACATTTCATTCTTGGAATGACTTGGAGTGACATTTCATCCTTGTAGTGACTTGGAGTGACATTTCATCCTTGGAGTTACTTGGAGTGACATTTCATCCTTGGAGTGACTTGGAGTGACATTTCATCCTTGGAGTGACATTTCATCCTTGGAGTAACATTTCATCCTTGGAGTGACATTTCATCCTTGGAGTGACTTGGAGTGACATTTCATCCTTGGAGTGACATTTCATCCTTGGAGTAACATTTCATCCTTGGAGTGACTTGGAGTGACATTTCATCCTTGGAGTGACATTTCATCCTTGGAGTAACATTTCATCCTTGGAGTGACATTTCATCCTTGGAGTAACATTTCATCCTTGGAGTGACATTTCATCCTTGGAGTGACTTGGAGTGACATTTCATCCTTGGAGTGACATTTCATCCTTGGAGTGACATTTCATCCTTGGAGTAACATTTCATCCTTGGAGTGACTTGGAGTGACATTTCATCCTTGGAGTGACATTTCATCCTTGGAGTAACATTTCATCCTTGGAGTGACATTTCATCCTTGGAGTAACATTTCATCCTTGGAGTAACATTTCATCCTTGGAGTGACATTTCATCCTTGGAGTGACATTTCATCCTTGGAGTTACTTGGAGTGGCATTTCATCCTTGGAGTGACATTTCATCCTTGGAGTGACATTTCATCCTTGGAGTGACATTTCATCCTTGGAGTGACATTTCATCCTTGGAGTTACTTGGAGTGGCATTTCATCCTTGGAGTTACTTGGAGTGGCATTTCATCCTTGGAGTGACATTTCATCCTTGGAGTGACATTTCATCCTTGGAGTGATATTTCATCCTTGGAGTGACTTGGAGTGACATTTCATCCTTGGAGTGACATTTCATCCTTGGAGTAACATTTCATCCTTGGAGTGACATTTCATCCTTGGAGTGACTTGGAGTGACATTTCATCCTTGGAGTGACATTTCATCCTTGGAGTGACATTTCATCCTTGGAGTAACATTTCATCCTTGGAGTAACTTGGAGTGACATTTCATCCTTGGAGTGACATTTCATCCTTGGAGTAACATTTCATCCTTGGAGTGACATTTCATCCTTGGAGTGACATTTCATCCTTGGAGTTACTTGGAGTGGCATTTCATCCTTGGAGTGACATTTCATCCTTGGAGTGACATTTCATCCTTGGAGTGACATTTCATCCTTGGAGTGACATTTCATCCTTGGAGTTACTTGGAGTGGCATTTCATCCTTGGAGTTACTTGGAGTGGCATTTCATCCTTGGAGTGACATTTCATCCTTGGAGTGACATTTCATCCTTGGAGTGATATTTCATCCTTGGAGTTACTTGGAGTGGCATTTCATCCTTGGAGTTACTTGGAGTAACATTTCATCCTTGGAGTTACTTGGAGTGACAGAGTGACAAATGAGGAAGTGTACTCTCGCATCGGTCTCCCAATAGTGCACACTCTCCTTAGGCAGCGAAAACTACGATGGCTTGACCATGTTCGGCGCATGGAAGTTAGTCGCATCCTCCAGACGCCACATAAGACTTGGTGACAAAAAGCTTTCGCAACATGAAGAAGTGAAACGACACGACGCAAGGAAAATGAAAACCAAAAACACAACAGAAGTTATCCCCCCAATGTGGCATTATCCTAATTAGTCAAGCCTGAAAGCGGCTACTATATATATATATACTCGCACGTATCTGGCTTACTGTTGGGAAGGAAAAGAAGCAGAAAAGATAGCCGGACCAACCCCAGCTCATTAACAAGCGGTTGCAACCTTCAATGAATTTCCAACACTTCATCCCATGCAGCAGTTCAGCAGGTTATAAACTTAACGTCTTTATACTGGTTTAGAAGACTCTGCAGAGTCTGTATACAACCAGTTCCATTTACATCACCTTCCTCTAGAAGCTGTACGCATCCAATCTGTTCTTAAATGCATTGACCGTCCCAGCCTCCACCACCTCACTTGGCAATGCATTCCAAGCATTCACTACTCTCTGGCTAAAGAAATACTTCCTAATATATAATCTGGACCTCTCCTTAGTCAACTTGTAGCTGTGCCCTCTTGTCCTTGTTGGTAGTTGTACTTTAAAAAACTTGTTATAGTCCACTTTATCCATTCCTCTGATCATCTTATACACCTGTATTAAGTCACCACGAATTCTTCTCTCTTCTAGACACTGAAGGCCAGTTCTTTTTAATCTTTTTTCATAACTGTAATTCTGGAATCCCACTATCAGCTTTGTCGCTCTTTTTTTGTATTCTCTCCAGCATGTCTATATCCTATTTATCCTAAGAGACGACTTTACCATATAAATAGATATCTCCAATTTTGTTTTAAAATGTCTTCGTACCGAGGATCAGAAGGGTTGCAGTCCATGATGTACCGACCCGACCACGAGTACACGGCTGTTACCCTCGACACGCCTTCGTACCCTCTGCTTTGAATAAATGTGACGACACCTACGTAATTTGGGCCTTTATTTAGCACTGGCGCGTTTCAATCTGGGCTTCCGTGAAGAAGAATTTTTTTTAATGCCTGCATACTGTTTCCAGATCTGATCTCCACTGTTTGCCAGCTTAAGGGCTCTTAAAGGATGCGCAGTTGTGGAAGTGTTGATAGCGTTTGTCAGTGGCAGTCGAGTTGTGCAGGTTCTGTTTCGATGATACGTTGTTACTTGTTCAGCATTGAGGAATACAGGTGTGCTTAACTCTACTGCTAAAGCGTGTGTAGTTTCTGCAATGTGTAGGCGTAAATATGCCCTAATGCCCAGGATATGTGTCGTGTGTATTGCGCGAGCCTGTGTTAATTTCATTGAGGAACTTTATCATGATAATTCTACATTTAAGAGTCAGTGAAATTATTTAAGATTCTCTTTTGCTCTTTCTATGTGTAGCCATTTATTCGAGTGTTGCCATGTCTGAAAAGAGATTAAAGTATAGTAACACTGTAACCTACCGTGCGTATCGTAAGAGGTGATTAACGAGGGTTGGGCATGGGACTGGCTACCTTATCCTATAGAAATTTAAAGACACACAGCTTCAATCTAAACAGACGTAAGATGTGATTAACGAGGGTTGGGCATGGGACTGGCTACCTTATCCTATAGAAATTTAAATACACACATCTTCAATCTAAACAGACACGTCAACATTTCTGAACTTGGCGTGCATTTGTTGAAGATCCCTGCTTCACACGACATGTCAAGATCTTGATTGATTAATTGATTGATTGATTAATTAACTGATTTGGCCATTTCAATACCATTATTTTATAGGTATAAAGTTACTATCCTCAATAACCACCTTTTTTAGTCCCCTCTATACAAATGATTACAAGATTTTTTGAAGATAAAGTCGAAGAAAAAGTCAAGGGAGTCTGATAGCAGACACTGCTGTAAGGATGAAGTGTTAGAGACTTCACTGTACGAAACCTCAGTTTTTTATGAAGTGGTTTGGCCGGTCCCCTTCCTCGCTGCTTTTCCATCAGTAACAGTAAGCCAGGTACCAATTTACAGTAAGGCAGAGTGAACCGCGTCGAAAATGTGAGATAAACCCGGTACCTTCGATATGTGAAGCTAGAGCTCTACCAAGCTGATCCTCAAACGCTCATTTGAAGATCGCTTCGTACACATGTGTCGTAAAAGGCGACTAAATAGAGTTGTGCAAGGCGCTAGCAACCTCGTCGTTTTAAATAAATTGCTACAGAAACTTCCATTGCAAAAGCAGACAAAATGCTTTGGTGCAGGCTAACTAAATTATGTAAACTACAGTGGTAGTTGCATACTCCGGCTGGAGCGAGAAAGGGACAAGAAAACAAATTAGCGCATTGATTAGAAAGATTCTTTTCTCACAGCAAGAGTACTGAGTTCAATTCTATACGTTGATACGCTCCGGTGTACCCAGCTGTGAATGTATTCTGACTTACATGGATGATAACTTAGCGAGGAAGTAAACTGAGCATAACTACCCTACAACAAAAAGACTCTGACCTTGACACAACGTAGCCTCTAAAACTGCATCCCCCAACTACAATGTCTTAAGGACCACATTTAACTTTACGTAAAAACTTCGTCAAATCTGGACATGAAACGTATTTTGGATGCAGACAGCTTCACCTTTATTCAATGTCAGGACAGGTGTGCCTTTATGAATGAAACTGTATGGGTTGACATGTAGCGTGCGTGTCGTTCTTGGCGTTGTATTGGACAATGTAGAACTTTTGCAACTGGGTAAACCGAGCGTTGTATTGGACAATGTAGAACTTTTGTAACTGGGTAAACCGAGCGATGTATTGGACAATATAGAACTTTTGCAACTGGTAAACCGAGCGTTGTATTGGACAATGTAGAACTTTTGCAACTGGGTAAACCGAGCTTAGTATTGGACAATATAGAACTTTTGCAACTGGGCAAACCGGGTGTTACTCATCTCTGCAATGGTTTGCCGTTCTGTAAAGGTTTGACGTTGTGTAGGAAAGGCCCAATAGGCCATTACGACCGGTGTCCTATAATATAAGAGACAATTCCGATAACATATGTATGACGTGTTGCAGGTAGTCCTGGGACAGCCCAAGATTAGGAAAAACAGCCCTTAAAAAAATGTCTTGAAGAAGTGTGTACTGTCTCCCCGAGAGCAGAACACATGGTAATGCAACCAGCCTCATATCTACATTCATATACACGTTTTTTACACGTGTATTTCCGTGTATTCAAGGTAGATATTAGGTCAGGGCCATGGTCAGTATGCGTCACTTCACTCTGACGTCAGCTGGTTCTTTGCAAGTTTGTTTCACCTGACCATGGCGTGAGGTGTGAGTTGGGTCAAAATGTTTCACCCGTCCATGAAGTGACATGACGTCTTGGTCATTAAGTATCACCTGATACTAATGTGAGTTCTAGATCAATATGTTTCACCTGACCCTGATGTGAGGTCTTTGTCAGTATGTTTCAATGACCCTGATATGAGGTTTTGTTCAGTATGTTTCACCTGACCCTGATGTGAGGTCTTTGTCAGTATGTTTCACATGACCCTGATGTGAGGTCTTGTTCAGTATGTTTCCCCTGACCCTGACATGAGATTTTGGTCAATATGTTTCACCTGACCATAATGTGAGGATTTAGTCAATATGTTTCACCTGACCATAATGTGACGATTTATTCAATATGTTTGACCTGACCATAATTTGAGGATTTAGTCAGTATGTTTTACCTGACCATAAATTGAGGATTTAGTCAGTATGTTTTACCTGACCACGATGTGGGGATTTGGTCAGTATTTTTCACCTGACCTTGACGCGAGGTCTTGGTCTGTATGTTTCACTTGACCATGACATCAAGTAAGGGTTTGGTCAGTATGTTTCACCTGACCCTGATGTGAAATCGTCGTCAGTATGTTTCACCTGACCCTGACGCGAGGTTTAGTCAATATTTTTCGCCTGACTCTGATGTGAGGTCTTTGTCAGTTTCTTTCACGTGACCCTGATGGGAGGTCTTTGTCAGTATGTTTCACGTGGCCCTGATGTGAGGTCTTTGTCAGTATGTTTCACCTGACCCTGATGTGAGGTCTTTGTCAGTATGTTTCACCTGACCCTGATGTGAGGTCTTTGTCAGTATGTTTCACCTGACCCTGATGTGAGGTCTTTGTCAGTATGTTTTACCAGACCCTGACGCGAGGTTTAGTCAATATGTTTCACCTGACCCTGACGCGAGGTTTAGTCAATATGTTTTACCTGACCCTGGCGCGAGGTTTATTCAGTATATCTCACCTGACACTGACGCGAGATTTAGTCAGTATGTTTCACCTGACCCTGACGCGAGGTTTAGTCAATATGTTTTACCTGACACTGACGCGAGGTTTAGTCAGTATGTTTCACCTGACCTTGACGTGAGCAACTGGTCAAGAAAGTATAATAAAATCACTATCTTATCAAGATGATTACGATAATACATTTTAAGACTTTCAGTGTCAGAACAAGAAGAACCAGTTTACAAACACAACACTCTCAGCGTTACAAATAAAGATACGAAAAGCTACTTTCGGTCTGAATTGAAATAATATAATTGACAATAGAGAACCTCATTGGCGAGGCTATTGATAATACTGCCTAGGTTTGAACAAATAATATCATGAAAATATATTATCACAACGTATATACAGTAGTGACGTTCGATATTGAGCCAAATAACACCCCAGTGCTTGCAAGGGAATCAGCAGAGAGACAATAGTAGTTTTACCAGACCTTTGGGATCAAGATGCTGAGCAACGCATGAGCTGCAGTGGTCAGCGACCCATAGCTGACTGCTAGCATCAGGGCCAGCGAACCAGAGCTGTCAAGACCCTTCTACACCTCCACGTGGTGATCCTGGATAACAGGCTGCAACAGGGCAAACTGGCTAAGGAGAAGGGATCGAAGAGGGAATGCTAACCCGGTACTCAAAAAATGCTTGCGGAAGTCGGATGTGTTGGACCGAAAGGTGCAAATATCGCAGCCAAGTTGTAAACTACGACACAACGCATTCCATTCTCTGGACTTTATTCTGCTACTTAAGCCCTTTCAGGGTTTGGTAGTGGGAGATTGAGAACGAACGAAGAAGAAGAAGATACCAGACCTTTGATGTGTAGGCCTACGATTATCTTGTGTTCAGATACATTATTCATATCATTTGTATTTTATTATAATTTATGCTGTCTTTTGTCTCTGCCGAAGACATTTTGGTTGTCAAGCAGTTTAATATGTTTGTTGTTTAAAATTATTATTAGCGACCGCTCCGAGCTGGTACACACATGTTTAAGCTATTGCCCACTTGAGACAGGGACCATAACATTGTGCGCTGGCATATTTAGTATTACGATTAGTTTGCGTTATTTCAATCTTTAAAGCTTTTATCCCTGACGAAGACGTGTTATTCGAAATGTAGTTGATGTGTTTTTTTGTTTGTGTACACGTAACGACAACAAATACGTTTTGTTTGCGTAGACGTCTTAGGCTTCGTTTTAGTCGACCTGTACTTCTACAGGAGCATAAACGCCTGTGTAGATAGCATCTCTGATGTAAGCTGGATGTAGCCAGGAAGAGGATTTTCTGCTTAGTGGACTAAGCTCGAGCAGCTTATTACTCCACTGGAGGATGGTTAACTGATGTGCGAGACCAACTTAATAGACTCAAACACTAGAGCAATGTAGACCCGCAACCTGTTAGGCGCCATTTACGCTTCCCTTAACAAACCACATAACCATGGCCGGTGTTATGCCATGTCACACAGTTAGTCGCCTCTTACGACATGCTCCCTGTGGGGCAGCGGTGCTATTCTGTTCTGTGTTATACACATAGACTCCGGCAAACCACTAAAGACGACAAATGTGTTTTTGTTTGTGTACACGTAAAGATGACAAATGTTTATATTTGATTTCTATTTTCGCTGCAGCCTTTCTGTTCTTTAACGGATTTACTCCATAGAGCTGAAATACCGGCATTCAAACTTTCTTACAAGGTTACAGAGCAGATGCATTGGCTTGAATAAATGCCATACCTATATTGACAAGTTTCTCAATAAAATATTTTCTCAAATTTATAAATGTATCTATACTTCTTACGAAGAGTTTTATATTTCCAAAATAAATGTGTCAATAAGTCCGAAATATATTCCAGAGTGAATGAGTTAACGAATGTAGGTATACTTTTATTGTCAAAAAATGAAAACCTTCCTGCTCCCTGCAGAGCACAGGTCTTCAATAAACGCACACAGTCTTCCTGTCATGTGCCATCAGTTTCGGCTCTGTCCATGTCTTCTCTGATTTCACTTTGTTTTCCTTGTGCACTTTATGTGTCTCTACTTCTCTTGCTTTGTTTTGTAATGTTGACAGCTGGTTTACTCTACGTGTTTCCGATCCATCGCACGCGCTTTTCCTCACCTTGTGTTCAACTGATTCATGGCTGGTTCTTTACAACAGTTCCACATTATACATTTTATCACGCTGTATCATTCTCTCTCTTCTGTGCTGGTACTAATTTGTTTGAATATATTAATTTGTTTAGGTTTGATTTGTCCCCAATGTTTCAGACCTATACAATAGAATGGACTTTATATTGAAGTTGAAGATCTGTATCTTTGTGTTGGGCTTCTGAATTTTTTTTTCAATTTCCTAATTTTCCCCCCTACCCCCATCCAACTTTTTTCACCATCATTCCCCACCCTCCCCATTCCCCACCCTAAACCAATACCTTTTGTTTTATTATTTTGGTAAAAGTACTTCCTAGTTTGTCTATATTGCTACCACGATAACTGATTTATCATTCACGATTTATGAATCATAAAAATCTATGGAAATTAAATCCAACACAAAAATTTAAAAAACTTCAATTCCAGTATCAAGTCATTTTATCGTATAGTTATGAAACATGAAGAACAACAAAAAGACAAATAAAAAAAGGTATATATTTTCATACATTGGTGCTTGCCGCCAATTGAGAGATTGAAATGGTACGACAGGACCACGAAAGTGTAACTGTTAAAAGTAACCAGACATATATTAGTGGAGTGACGTGAGGAGAAGGCCTTGGAGTTCGCTGCTTTTTTCGAAAAAATAATGGTTGCTGTCTGACTGCGTACGATGAAGAAGAAGAAGAAGAAGGATAGGACACACGTTTTGGAAACTAACCGATAGCATTACAAGACAGTCTCTATTCTGGAACTTCTCAGGAACGAGGTGTAGGGGTAGGCCAAAACACACTTGGAGAAAGTAGCAGACGAGGACAGACCAGAAACGAGTGGTCCAGAGAAGGATAACTTCGCGTGTATGCTCCGCGTGGGGCTGAAAGGTTTGGATTGTTTGATTTTGAAGACTTTTGGACTTTCATGGTTAATGGCGTTGCCATTCCCAACCACAAACCTACTTCGTAGCCTATAAGGACATGAATGATGCAGGGTGACCTCTATACCCCATGATAGAGGTAGAACGACTAGTGACGTAAATACAGTAGATCACTGTGGCTTTAGTGTTTTCTAGTCACTAAAAGTTCAAGTAATAAACGAGCGAGACCAGGATAACCACAGGAAACAAGTTTGCTTTGTTTTAACCTCAACCACCCACAGCGAAAGTGGAACTTGTGGACGGGTACTCGTGGATAATTGGAACTAACGTACAACGGTAGATCAATGTCGGAAAAAGTGTCGCGTGTTCAGTTCAACTAAGATATCATCTCCCCGTCGGAGGTCGGCTACAGTGGGTCTGCAAAGATCATTTGTGTCTGGTCTTTATCGTACAATCGTGTCGGGCTTGTCTCTGGCCTTCATTGTACAACCTCGGGTCTGTTTCTGGCATGCATTCTACAATCTGGTCGGGTTTGTGTCTGGCCTTCATTGTACAATCTCAGGTCTGTCTCTGGCCTTCATTGTACAACCTCGGGTCTGTTTCTGGCATGCATTCTACAATCTGGTCGGGTTTGTGTCTGGCCTTCATTGTACAATCTCAGGTCTGTCTCTGGCCTTCATTGTACAACCTCGGGTCTGTTTCTGGCATGCATTCTACAATCTGGTCGGGTTTGTGTCTGGCCTTCATTGTACAATCTCAGGTCTGTCTCTGGCCTTCATTGTACGACCTTGGGTCTGTCTCTGGCCTTCATCGTTCAACCTCGTCTGACTTGTCTCTATCCTTCATCATACAACCTCGTCTGACTTGTCTCTATCCTTCATCATACAACCTCGTCTGACTTGTCTCTATCCTTCATCATACAACCTCGTCTGACTTGTCTCTATCCTTCATCATACAACCTCGTCTGACTTGTCTCTATCCTTCATCATACAACCTCGTCTGACTTGTCTCTATCCTTCATCATACAACCTCGTCTGACTTGTCTCTATCCTTCATCATACAACCTCGTCTGACTTGTCTCTATCCTTCATCATACAACCTCGTCTGACTTGTCTCTATCCTTCATCATACAACCTCGTCTGACTTGTCTCTATCCTTCATCATACAACCTCGTCTGACTTGTCTCTATCCTTCATCATACAACCTCGTCTGACTTGTCTCTATCCTTCATCATACAACCTCGTCTGACTTGTCTCTATCCTTCATCATACAACCTCGTCTGACTTGTCTCTATCCTTCATCATACAACCTCGTCTGACTTGTCTCTATCCTTCATCATACAACCTCGTCTGACTTGTCTCTATCCTTCATCATACAACCTCGTCTGACTTGTCTCTATCCTTCATCATACAACCTCGTCTGACTTGTCTCTATCCTTCATCATACAACCTCGTCTGACTTGTCTCTATCCTTCATCATACAACCTCGTCTGACTTGTCTCTATCCTTCATCATACAACCTCGTCTGACTTGTCTCTATCCTTCATCATACAACCTCGTCTGACTTGTCTCTATCCTTCATCATACAACCTCGTCTGACTTGTCTCTATCCTTCATCATACAACCTCGTCTGACTTGTCTCTATCCTTCATCATACAACCTCGTCTGACTTGTCTCTATCCTTCATCATACAACCTCGTCTGACTTGTCTCTATCCTTCATCATACAACCTCGTCGGCTTTTCTCTGTCCATATCTTAATGTTATCGTCTAACGTACACTTTCCCCCATGCACACGTGCCCTCAACTTTTCATCATAGTACTGTTTTCAGAAAGTTGTTTTCTCTCTTGGTATGCCTAAAATATATGTAAAGTCTCACCTGTATCGAGCCAAGATGCAGCAGTGAATTAGCTAACAGTAGCCGCTGACTCGTAGCTGGCTGCTTGCATCAGGGTCAGCGAACTATAGCTGACCAAGACCATATTCCGTCTCGTCGTGGAGACCCCAGAAACAGGCTGTACTGTTCACTAGAGATCGTAGTGGGAAGGCAAACCCCGTACCGGTTCTAAATAAAAACCACAATAAATCGGATGTGTGGATTCAAAAAACGCATATACGCAGCGTCGCTGTAAACTACGACACAGAATCCTTTATGTATACTCTTTTGTACTCTTACTTTATCCGAGAATTCCTTATCGTTTTTTTCTTTCATTTCAAAAGATTCACTTCCACGTTTGAAAAGCCAAAGCTCTTTTCTCCAACCATCTGTCTATCGTTCATATGTTGACGCCAAACAGTAATGGCAACGCTTGGTCCCTTTGATTTTTCATAGTAAATATTTGTTTCTTCTTCTTCTTTCGTTCGCTTTAAAATATTGTCTATATCTGCAATGTTGTCTCTTGTATAAACTTTACTGTCTTTTGTAGTTTACGTACAGGTCCATAAAGTTTCTCTTCCAGTGTTGTTTCTATGGGCCAGTGAGATTGTCTCTGTTTATCATATTCGGGGCAGTTTTGTAGTATGTGCTCTGCTGTCTGGGGCGCCTGTCCGCATGTACACGTGGCTGAGTTGCCAATCTTCATTTTTGTGTACATATGGCTGCGGAGTCGGTTGTGTCCTGTTCTAAGGCGCAACACAACAGTTTGCTCTTGTCTATTCATGTTATAATAATCGTCTGGTGTTACTGTTGGTGGATTTCTGATTGATTTGATCATCCTTATCTTCTGTTGGTACGTAACTGGCACATCTGGTTGCACGTCTGCAGTACCCTCCGTTGCCAGTCGATCTGCTCTCTCGTTTCCTGGTATTCCACAATGAGAAGGTATCCACTGCATGACAATCTTGCGCTGGCTGCTCAGTTCAGACAGTAGAGCCTGTAGATCTGGCAGTTTCTCAAATTTAAGTGCTTGGAGTGCTGATTGTGCATCTGTAAGAAATACTACAGGTTGTGGACCGACATTGGTGTTCAACAGTTTCTCAGTTGTCACCTTGATTGCCTGTATTTCTGCATCATATATATGACAGAATTTCCCAGTTGGTACTCTGACTGTATCCCTAATGTTGTTTGGGTATTCTATGTACACTCCCGCTCCACCATTCTTCACTGCATTCTGTGCTGACCCTTCTGTGTATACTCTGATCCGGAGGTCTTGTGGGTCTTCTTCATCCAGGAAATTGAGGACCACTATCCTACGTTGCACACTGTTCTGTTCATCCTTGTCTAATATTCCTTTCACTTTTGTTTGAATGCATACTGATAGTCCATGCTCCTCTCTCCAAGGGGTTTGTTCTGGCACAGACTTTAGGGGGATGTCAACTTCAGGTAGATAATATTTGTTTGAATGCGTTGTCTCATGTTAGTGAAAGCAGCTTTGACCATTTCTTTCTCTTCCTGGACTGTGTTGCGTTGTCTTATGTTAGTGAAAGCAGCTTTGACCATTTCTTTCTCTTCCCGGACTGTGTTGCGTTGTCTCATGTTAGTGAAAGCAGCTTTGACCATTTCTTTCTCTTCCTGGACTGTATTGCGTTGTCTCATGTTAGTGAAAGCAGCTTTGACAATTTCTTTCTCTTCCTGGACTGTGTTGCGTTGTCTCATGTTAGTGAAAGCAGCTTTGACCATTTCTTTCTCTTCCTGGACTGTGTTGCGTTGTCTCATGTTAGTGAAAGCAGCTTTGACCATTTCTTTCTCTTCCTGGACTGTGTTGCGTTGTCTCATGTTAGTGAAAGCAGCTTTGACCATTTCTTTCTCTTCCTGGACTGTGTTGCATTGTCTTATGTTAGTGAAAGCAGCTTTGACCATTTCTTTCTCTTCCTGGACTGTGTTGCGTTGTCTCATGTTAGTGAAAGCAGCTTTGACCATTTCTTTCTCTTCCTGGACTGTTTTGCGTTGTCTCATGTTAGTGAAAGCAGCTTTGACCATTTCTTTCTCTTCCTGGACTGTGTTGCGTTGTCTCATGTTAGTGAAAGCAGCTTTGACAATTTCTTTCTCTTCCTGGGCTGTGTTGCGTTGTCTCATGTTAGTGAAAGCAGCTTTGACCATTTCTTTCTCTTCCTGGACTGTGTTGCGTTGTCTCATGTTAGTGAAAGCAGCTTTGACCATTTCTTTCTCTTCCTGGACTGTGTTGCGTTGTCTCATGTTAGTGAAAGCAGCTTTGACAATTTCTTTCTCTTCCTGGACTGTGTTGCGTTGTCTCATGTTAGTGAAAGCAGCTTTGACCATTTCTTTCTCTTCCTGGACCGTGTTGCGTTGTCTCATGTTAGTGAAAGCAGCTTTGACCATTTCTTTCTCTTCCTGGACTGTGTTGCGTTGTCTCATGTTAGTGAAAGCAGCTTTGACCATTTCTTTCTCTTCCTGGACTGTGTTGCGTTGTCTCATGTTAGTGAAAGCAGCTTTGACAATTTCTTTCTCTTCCTGGACTGTGTTGCGTTGTCTCATGTTAGTGAAAGCAGCTTTGACCATTTCTTTCTCTTCCTGGACTGTGTTGCGTTGTCTCATGTGAGTGAAAGCAGCTTTGACCATTTCTTTCTCTTCCTATACTGTGTTGCGTTGTCTCATGTTAGTGAAAGCAGCTTTCACCATTTCTTTCTCTTCCTGGACTGTGTTTAGAGTTTTCTATTCTCTGTTATTGCAATCCCAGAGAGTGGCACACGCCACGTTTTCATAATACAAAACTATTTAACAGCATGCGACTCTCTTATATCAGAGAAAACTATTTAACAGCATGCGACTCTCCTATATCAGAGAAAACTATTTAGCGGTATGCGACTCGCTTGTATCAGAGAAAACTATTTAGCGGTATGCGACTCGCTTGTATCAGAGAAAACTATTTAGCGGTATGCGACTCGCTTGTATCAGAGAAAACTATTTAGCGGTATGCGACTGTCCTGTATCAGAGAAAACTACATTCACACACGCACACTAACAATCGATACCTTAATGATCTTTGGTATATTCACACACACACACACACACACACACACACACACACACACACACACACACACACACACACACACACACACACACACACACACACACACACACACACACACACACACCACACTGATAATTGGTACATTTATGTTATTAGCTACCTTCACACCCCCCCCCTCCCCCACACACACTGATAATTGGTCCTAAATGATCTTAGGTACATTCACACACACACCCACACACACACACACCCACACACACACATCCACGAACACAGACCCACACACACACAACCACACACACACACACACACACCCACACACCCACACACACACACCCCCACACCCACCCACACACAGACCCATGCGCGCACACACACACACACACACACTGATAATTGGTCCTTAATGATCTTAGCTACCTTCACACACCCACACACACCCACACACTGACAATCGGAATAGTAATGAATTTAGCTACATTCACACACACACACACACACACACACACACACACACATACACTGATATCCGGAATAGTAATGGGTTTAACTACATTCACACACACATACACACACACACACACACACCCACACACACTGATAATCGAATCGTATTGAGTTTAGCTACATTCACATACACACTGGATCTCTGTTACTATCACTAACATTATTTCACACAACACACACAGTCCCCTTCATTCCCACACATAATCAAGCGCACACACACGCACATTCACGCTGACATGCATAGCTTACTTATTGCTTACACATACACACATACACTCTCGTTCTCTTCTGTCTCACACACGCTCGTACACACCCACACATACACAATCTACATTGTTCTTTCTCTCTCTCTGTCTGCCTCTCTCTCTCTCTCTCTCTCTCTCTCTCTCTGTCATACAGACAAACTTAATCTCACACACGATCTTACATACAACCTATTTTGCTCTTTTGCACACATATACTCTCTTTTTCACATACACACATGTGCTCGCTCTCTCTCTCTCTCTCTCTCTCTCTTTCTCACACACACACACACACACACACACGCGCACACACATACACATTCATTCATTCATACCGTCGGTCACGTCAGCCACAAACATTCTCAATGCATTTCTCTCTCCCTTCTACACACAGAACGTGGCTTCCTTAATGGACGTCGCTCTAACCACACACACACACACACACGCACACACATACATACAAACACACACACACATATAAAGCAAAATTAAATGGCTGTCTTAATGGTTCTCGTAATTTCTTCATTAGCAGAGCGGGGCAGAAAACACGTTCAACCGTGACTTAGCAGTCCTTGATTGAATGTCGCGGTTATTACATAATTGTCTTTCCGATGTTCTGTCCTGCTGTTCTATAAACAGCTTGTCAACCTGTATGGGCACCCAAGGATGACATAATGACCTCACACTTTCTCAAGCTTATTGTAAAAGAAGAATTAAAATGGCTGTGGGGGTTTGCAATCTCATTATGTAACACACATCGCTACAGAAACATGCAGGTTACGATCGCACGTTAGTGTATTGATACTGTCTGTCTGCTGTGGTGGTGGGGGTGAGGGGGGGGGGGGAGAAGGGGGATGCAGCTGTGGCTGTACCCTTGTCCAATATCAACACATGTTGCTTCTGATTCTGACGTGAGGTGGAGTCTTGGTCAGTATGTTGCTTCTGATCCTGACGTGAGGTGGAGTCTTGGTCAGTATGTTGCTTCTGATCCTGACGTGAGGTGGAGTCTTGGTCAGTATGTTGCTTCTGATCCTGACGTAAGGTGGAGTCTTGGTCAGTATGTTTCTTCTGATCCTGATGTGAGGTGGAGTCTTGGTCAGTATGTTTCTTCTGATCCTGACGTGAGGTGGAGTCTTGGTCAGTATGTTTCTTCTGATCCTGACGTGAGGTGGAGTCTTGGTCAGTATGTTTCTTCTGATCCTGACGTAAGGTGGAGTCTTGGTCAGTATGTTTCTTCTGATCCTGACGTAAGGTGGAGTCTTGGTCAGTATGTTTCTTCTGATCCTGACGTAAGGTAGAGTCTTGGTCAGCATGTTTCTTCTGATCCTGACGTAAGGTAGAGTCTTGGTCAGCATGTTTCTTCTGATCCTGACGTAAGGTGGAGTCTTGGTCAGCATGTTTCTTCTGATCCTGACGTAAGGTGGAGTCTTGGTCAGCATGTTTCTTCTGATCCTGACGTGAGGTGGAGTCTTAGTCGGTATGTTTCTTTTGATCCTGACATGATGTGATGTGTATGATTCACTTGACCCTGACATGATGTGATCAGTATGATTCACTTGACCCTGACATGATGTGATTAGTATGATTCACTTGATCCTAACATGATGTGATGTGTATGATTCACTTGACCCTGACATGATGTGATGTGTATGATTCACTTGACCCTGACATGATGTGATGAGTATGATTCACTTGACCCTGGCATGATGTGATCAGTTTGATTCAATTGACCCTGACATGATGTGATTAGTATGTCTGTTCTTTGTAAAGATAGAATGAGGTTCAAACCTTTATCTCCTAAGCGTGGACTCTGACAATAAGTCCTCTTTATACATGTTACATTTCACTCGATCTACCTTCTCTGTGTGTGCTTTGATCTGACTCGATGTCGTTTTCCCTGGGCATTCCAGAATATAAACTGTCTTGCAATGCTAGAAACCGGAACATCATAATGTTTCAAAATACATCAAACTCTGACACTGTGAGAAGTGTGGCAGATGTCGGGTAGCCAGTCGGTCGTGAACTACATTCCACAAATATTAATTACAACGATGATACTTGTGAAATAATTGTGAGCAGTTGTGGAAGTGACAGAATCTATCATTCTGCATGATGTTTGTATTCGCCTTGGCAATGGACGCAGTTTGCTCTCCCCATATAGGAAGTATGGGATATTAGTGTGACATTTACAACGAATCACAATGTCCAACTTTTCTTGGAAATGTACTATGACGCGGATGTGTCGTGACTGTGAGATTCTGTGTGTGGAGAATGGCTGACGAGACACTTGTTTCCTGTAACAGGTAATCCCTTGTACTTGTGTTTTTATTTGTTTCATGAAGGACACGTACAAATACATGTGAATGCATATACAAAAATTCAAGTGCATAACACATATAAACACATGTGTGCAAATAGCTTATGTGTGTTACCATGTGTAAATGTATGTATGTGTGTGTGTATGTATGTGTGTATGTATGTGTGCATATGTGGGTAGATGGATGTGTGGATGGATAACAGAGTACAAGACAAAGTACGATATTGGGACTGTTCAAGAGAAAAAGTGCGACTGTGTGGGATGGAGCAAGAGACGAAGAGCGACTGTGTGAGATGGAGCAAGAGATGAAGAGCGACTGTGTGAGATGGAGCAAGAGACGAAGAGCGACTGTGTGGAATGGAACAAGAGACGAAGAGTGATTGTGTGGAATAGAGCAAGAGGCAAGAGACGAAGAGCGATTGTGTAGGACGGAGCAAGAGACGGAGCAAGAGACGAAGAACAAAGAGTGACTGTGTGGGACAGAGCAAAAGACGAAGAGCGACTGTGTCGTATGAGTAAGAGATGAAGAGCGACTGTGTGGAACGGAGCAAGAGACAAAGAGCGATTGTGTGGGACGGAGCAAGAGACGAAGAGCGACTATGTGGGATGGAGCAAGAGACGGAGCAAAAGACGAAGAACGAAGAGTGACTGTGTGGGAAGGAGCAAGAGACGAAGAGCGACGGAGCAAGACACGATGAGCGACTGTGTGGGACGGAGCAAGACACAAGGTACGGTATTGGGACGGAGCATGGGACAAAGAACGATTAAGTGGGACGGCCAAGTATAGAGGACGAATAACTGGAACAGTGTTAGACACAAACAACTAAGAGATTGGCTAGAGTTAGATCCCAAGTGCTCCACCGGGCTCTTTGTGTATAACAAGGACAAGAATAGCACCCCTGCCTCACAGACAGCATGTCGAAAGAGGTGACTAACTGTGTGACATGGCATAACACCGGCCATGGTTAGTTGGTTCGTTTAGAGCAGCATAGATGGCGTTTAACAGGCTGCGGGTCTACTTTACTCTAGTGTTTGAGTCTATTGAGATTGAACTCGCAAGTCGGTTAACCACCTACCGCAGCAGTCTTAAGCTGCTCATGCCTAGCCAGCTAAGCAGGAAATGCTTCTCCCGGCTATATCCAGCTCATACCAGAGCTGGTACCTGCACAGGGGTATCTGCCCCTGTAGTAGTACAGGTCGACTAAGAACGAAGATGAAGAACAGTTAGAGCGTCCCAGTCGCAGAGTCGTTCGCCCACCCGCTTTCTGCTCTCGACTTGCTTACATGTTCCAATGCTTGGTCTCAACTTTCTCCGGTTTACCCAACTGTAATGGGTACCTGACTTACTGTTAAAGAGATGTCAGAAAACGGTACAGGATACCAAATTTCCGTTTACTTGTTTGCTGTTGCACGACTTTGTTCCAATTTCTGGGGTAGTCGTGGGGTTTTTAGGATGAGGACTATAGGTCGTTCGATACTGCTGTCGCCACGTCGTGTGCTGGCTATTTTTGTGTATTTCACCACAACAGAAAAACAACATATACTCAACCGGGAATATTTGCTCTTCTCCTTCGTTCTCAATCTCCCACTACCAAACTCTGAACAGGACTTTGCAAGTAGCAGGATGTTGTCCGGAGATCGGAATGCGTTGTGTTCACAGCTTGACTGCGATATTTACCCTTTTCGGTCCGACACATCCGACTTCCATCAGCTAATGTCAGCTTTTATTCTGTCTTCTTCTTACCTCAGACTCTGTTTCATTTGACTCTGTCCAACAATCACACTCTTACACAGCTTTCACACGCGCCCTCAGGGTCGACTCTTCCATTCCACTGTAGTTGGGGTTGACCTCTAAGAGCGCCCAAACTAGCATAGGTACATACAGAGACACACAAGCATCCAAGCACTGGTTAATACATTCTGACATCACATAAAAGGCTGCGCACGGGGTGGAAAGTGGCGTGCCTCCGCCAGTAGAATACAAAGAGGCAAACACTTTAACGAAAAGAAAAGAAAACAACCGAATTGAGCAGACATTCCTAGATGCCGGGTTAGAATTCTCTCTTCGACCCCTTCTCTTTAGCCAGTCTGCTCTGTTTCAGCATGTATTCCAGTATCACCACGATGATATGTAGAAGGTTCTTGCCATCTCTGGGTCATAAAGCCCTGCTTTGGGTCGCCGACCGCTACAGCTCATGCACTGCTCAGCATCTTGATCCCATCGGGGATTCGATCCGTTCACCGCCTCGTCGACATTCAGGCATCGGAACAATTCGGCCACGCGCTTCTCTACCCAATATCACCCCCAAAACCAAGTCCTAGTGCAAAATAGCTGCTACCACTTTATCCCTAACGGCAGTGTCTAATATAAGACCACATTTATTCTGTATCCTATACAAATAATCCCAATTTTTGTCAACGGAAGTCACCTTCCAATACTCAGCATTCAAAAGACACACAGTTGCAGTCAACATTCCCTTCCAGCATAAAAAAAAGGCACACACACACACACCATCATGAGGATTTGATCACCTTCCCTCCCCCCTGCACCATGCTTCAACCTTACACATACCGCTTCTAAAATTTCACCTGAGTGTCTCTCAAAAGAAATTCCTCCCTCGATTCGGCCTCATTGTAAGCGCAATGTGAATGTGCATTCTCGTTCTGATACCCACCAAGTGCTAGGCGATCGCGGTTCCCAAAATGTGTTTCGTGGCACACAATGAGAGGTGATGGTAGTCTCATAGCATACACTGCTGTCAAGGATGAAGTGCTAGAGATTTCATTGTACTAGGTCTCAGCTTACTTATGAGATGGGGTGACCAGTTTATTAACTAGCTACATGTCCTTCTTCTAATGGTAATATATAATCATATTTACATCTAGATCGACTAGAGCGTAACGGCATCCGAGATTGAACCCTGCACTTTTGCAGCGAGAAGTGAGCTCGTTACCACTCTCATATTCACACATGTCAATATGAACATGTATGTATGTTGGTCACACAGGTGTGTCAATAGAAACATGTATGTATGTCGGTCACACAGCTGTGTCAATAAACCCATGTATGTATGTATGTTGGTCAAACAGGTGTGTCAATATGAGCAAAGGTGTGTGTTGCGGGAAAAAGGCAGTAAGAATTGCCTTCATATCACACACTACCGTCGGGAATGAAGTGTTATGTGTTAGAAGCTTTATTGTGCAACGTTTCAGCTAGATGTATGGTCGGACCCCCAGTTCCTGGACTTCCAGAACATTAATTCAGACACCTATTACCTGGAGTTTTTCGATACCAGAGGTTGGAAACCCAGCACGTTTTCATTGACACGATATCACTCTAACCAGGTTTCTACTCAGTCGCTATGTTGTGCCATTTAAACAGACCTGAACATCACCTGTAGGTAACCAGACGCCATAATTAAAGGCAACATTAGGGGGAAATGGACTGATCAACAGTCTCACTTCCGAGACGACGACAACTACTATGATCATCAATGCGCCATCTTGTGATTGAGAACTGAACATCACAGACTCAAGGGTCATCCTTACAGCAAAATCAGGGTTGGGACAGATGATAGGTGTCCACGTGGGAAGCATACCATGAACGTGCAACACATCCTACAAAGCTGCATGCTCACCCTGGAAGAGAGAGAGGAGGGCCAATATTGGCTTCGCGATAACAATAAGAACAAGAAGAAAAATAACAAGATAAATAACAAAGGAGAAGAGAAAAAAAAGAGAAGAAGAACAAGAAGAAAAATAACAAGATAAATAACAAGGAGAAGAGAGAAAAAAGAGAAGAAAAAGAGGTACTATGTGTCACTTATTTTTGGTTCTGTTATCCAGAACCTATCTCAGCACAAAATGGCGACAAATTGGGGACCGGAAGCAGTGTTACAAGTTACATACTTGTTAAAAGCTGTCAGAAGTTAGCAATGTCCACACCTTTCAACTGTCCCAGTCTGTTATAAAAGGCTACTAAAGGTGTCTGTGGAAGAAGTTCATTATGTCAAATAAATCGTCAGAGAAACAACCACACATGTAATGGTGCTTAGAAGCATGATTCAGTATAAGGGTAGATACTGTGGTGATCCTATACTTCACAGGGATCAAAATGGGGATCATATATGTGTTTGAATCTGTTTTTGAAATCCCGAGTCGTCTGTCTGGGTCTTTGTATAAGACAAAAACAAGAATATCACCACTGCCTCCACAGAGAGCATGTCGTAAGGGGCTAGTAACTGTGTGACATGACTTAATACCGACCACGGTTATGTGGTGTTAGATGGCGCCTAACAGGCTGTGGGTTCACTTTGTTCTAGTGTTTGAGTTTATTAGGACGGGCTAACACATGGGCTAACCACCCACCGCGGCACTTGCCGCAAGGCAGCGGAGTAATAAGCTGGTCGAGCCTAGCTCTCCTCTGAGCAGAAAATCCTTCTCCCGGATATATCGCCCATGCAAGAGATGGGACCGCACCTCTAGAAGTACAGGTCGACTAAGACTAAGATATATCTTTGAATGTGTTTGTCAGTATATGTTTGTCAGAATATATTTGTCAGTATATTTTTGTCAGTGTATGTTTGAGTTCCTGAAATTTTCGTCATGTAAAATGATTTCCCCTGTTTGGTGTCCCAGTACATCATCATCATCATGTAGCCTATTTTTTTGCGGAACATCGCTCTCATAACAGCCGATCTGTAAGATTCTCGATATGTCTCCAGTCTCTGGCCCCGTCATTCTCAGAACCTCTTTGTCATATACCCATTTTCTCCACTGTCTGCCTCTGCATTGCATACCATACTCTCCAGTATTTTGTTGCTAGAGCATTGCGGCTTTTGGTGTAGCCAAAGTATTTTGATGTAGCCAAAGTATTTTGATGTAGCCAAAGTATTTTATTTTCCCAGACGTAATGTTTTTCTACATCAAGCTCTTTTATAATTTTTTTTTAAATTGTCGCTATCTAATGTATTTTTTTGCACTTTCCTGTGGCATTTTAGTTCGAAGGATTCAATACTTTTTCATGTCTGTCCGTACATTTCTATTTGGGAAGATGCAAGTCCTCAGGATCTTTAATTCTGTCATTTTGTAAGCGTTCTGCCATGAGTTTTCTGTATTGCGTGGCCATTCTTCTTGTTAATTCTCGTTGATAGGACCAACAACTCCTTATAGTTGAGCCAAGACATTGAAAACTCGTAAAGTTCTTAACCTCTTGTCTCTCTAACATAACGTTATGTCTCTACTCGTGACTATCATGGTTTTTTGAAAAAATAATGCTGTGGTTTCACCTGGCCTTCCATAACAACTTAGGGAATTTACGACCTCCCTCTATGACGGTCCTTTCTGACTGTCACAGCTCCAGCAGATATGTTTTTCAAACTGACGTTTCCGTGAGGTTTACTTTTCCTTTCAATCTGACGTTTCCGTGAGGTTTACTTTTCCTTTCAATCTGACGTTTCCGTGAGGTTTACTTTTCCTTTCAATCTGACGTTTCCGTGAGGTTTACTTTTCATTTCAATCTGACGTTTCCGTGAGGTTTACTTTTCCTTTCAATCTGACGTTTCCGTGAGGTTTACTTTTCCTTTCAATCTGACGTTTCCGTGAGGTTTACTTTTCCTTTCAATCTGACGTTTCCGTGAGGTTTACTTTTCCTTTCAATCTGACGTTTCCGTGAGGTTTACTTTTCCTTTCAATCTGACGTTTCCGTGAGGTTTACTTTTCCTTTCAATCTGACGTTTCCGTGAGGTTTACTTTTCCTTTCAATCTGACGTTTCCGTGAGGTTTACTTTTCCGTCCTGAAGTTCTTATTGTCATGCTTTAATTGACTCATCTTGTGACCTGTCCGACCTGGGAGGTACACTGCCAGCAGCTATGTTGCCGTCATCGCAGCTCTTCGGGGACATTGGGACCTCTTCCTCGACGGAATGATCGTACAGCAGATTATTGATTTGGCAAACTCCATCGAAGTATTGTCGGGGCCCGAGTGGGGAGGAACGAATAGTAACGATGTAAGCCTGTCAAGCATGTCGTAAGAGGCTACTAAGGAGGGCTGGGAATGGGACTGGCTACCTCATCCTGAGATAATGAGATGTTTCCGAAGACGTCTAAACGTCACGTACAAAGATCGAGTTACAAATGAGGAAATACGAGATAGAATTACAACAGCAATAGGGCCTTTTGAAGACCTCTTGGCAACTGTCAAAAGAAGGAAAATCGCTTGGTACGGTCACATATCGAGATCAAATGGTCTTGCAAACACAATCCTCCACGGGAAGGTGCATGGCAGACGACGAAGAGGCCGTCCCAAAAAGAGATTGGAGGACAACATCAAAGAATGGACCAATCTCAGACCAGAAGAGTCACAGGCAGCGGCATCTGACAGAGAAGGGTGGCGTGGCATTGTGAGGATGTCTTCATATGTGCCTCAACGACCTCACAGGTTACGGGATGACCTGATCTGACTTCATCCTGTAGAAATGTTAATCTGCCAAAAACTTCAAACAGAATTGTAAAGTCAACTGACAAGAAAAACACAGTTCGGCGATCGAAGACAGGAGAAGGTCCTATGTGAAGAGGACTAATGTGAAGCGATGCTGAGAAAGCCGCAAGGACCCAGCACATCCGTTTCCTTCTTGGCTCGAGACATACATAAAGGAAATAGGAAAACCGACAATAGAGCTGGAACAGATGGCCAGAGACAGGTGGACTTTGTATTTGTTAATGACCTGTGCTCGATCGAGAGCTGAATAGTTCTGATTGATTAATGACACTTCGGAACACATACCTGCAACGGATGCTCTCCATCGTGTCGGTCTTGTACTGTCTTCTTGAGTTGCATCAAAGAGGCTCTGATGCCTGACCATCTCTTCCATCGTTTTTCACGAGGCAGACCCTGGCCTCCTGTTTCCAGCATTAGTAGTCAGGCAGACCCTGACTTCCTGTTTCCACTATTCTACGCGAGGTGAGACTTGACCACCTAGTCCACAATTCAAGGTGAGGTAAGATTTGACCTCTTGTTGGACCATTCTTCCCGAAGTGAGACTTGACATCCTGTTGGTCCATTCTTCATGAAGTGAGACTTGACATCCTGTTGGTCCATTCTTCATGAAGTGAGACTTGACATCCTGTTGGTCCATTCTTCATGAAGTGAGACTTGACATCCTGTTGGTCCATTCTTCATGAAGTGAGACTTGACATCCTGTTGGTCCATTCTTTATGAAGTGAGACTTGACATCCTGTTGGTCCATTCTTCATAAAGTGAGACTTGACATCCTGTTGGTCCATTCTTCATGAAGTGAGACTTGACATCCTGTTGGTCCATTCTTCCCAAGCTGAGACTTGACATCCTGTTGGTCCATTCTTCCCGAGCTGAGACTTGACATCCTGTTGGTCCATTCTTCCCGAGCTGAGACTTGACATCATGTTGGTCCATTCTTTATGAAGTGAGACTTGACATCCTGTTGGTCCATTCTTCATGAAGTGAGAATTGACATCCTGTTGGTCCATTCTTCGTGAAGTGAGACTTGACATCCTGTTGGTCCATTCTTCCCGAGCTGAGACGTGACATCCTGTTGGTCCATTCTTCCCGAAATGAGACTTGACATCCTGTTGGTCCATTCTTCCCGAGCTGAGACTTGACATCCTGTTGGTTCATTCTTCCCGAGCTGAGACTTGACATCCTGTTGGTCCATTCTTCCCGAGCTGAGACTTGACATCCTGTTGGTCCATTCTTCCCGAGCTGAGACTTGACATCCTGTTGGTCCATTCTTCCCGAGCTGAGACGTGACATCGTTCTCCACAACCCATTCCCGGGTATTAGCTAGCTTCCACTCAGTGGGATATGAGGCAGAAGCAATATTCTCTGATGCAAGTAAAATTTGTTTTTATAAAAAATACTGCCGTCGAGGATGAAGCGTTAGCGGTTTCATTATTTTATGTGCGAGGACTGACCAGTCCACTTTCTTGCTGTCTTACATTTCCTAACTCCAAGTCAGGTACTTACTCACATCTGGATAGCCTGGTGCGTCAAGACATAGGACCAATCCCAGTGCTTTGAACATGAGCTATTGTGATACTGAAGCCTGAAAGGAGACTAGGAATACAAACACTGTAACCTGCCGCGTGTTGTAGGGGGTGTCTAAGGCCAGGGGGGGGGGGGGGGGGGGACAAATTTGTTTAGAATCTAAAATGTAAGGGCAATCCTTCAGCAGACTTATCCGCTGGTCATGAAGTGTTACAGACTTCAGTAAACTATTCCTCAGCTTGTGTAACGTGGTCTGGTCAGTTCCCTTCCTCGCTGCATTTTCCTTGCCTAACCGTAAGTCAAGTACCCAATTAAAGCTCGGTTGACTGGAGCTGTTGGTAGAGGCTGCTGAACCTCGTAGCTTTGTCGTGAAAAGCTAGGGTTCTACCACTGCGCTAATCAGCCGCTTATTTAGGATCTAGGAGTCTTGGAATACTTGGAATCCTGGTATTCAAACAGGCATGTGGGATCAAGATGCTGAGCAGCGGATGAGCTACAGTGGTCAGCGACCCATAGCTGACTGCTAGCGTCAGGGCCAGCGAACTAGATCTGCCAAGACCCTTCTACACCTCCACGCGATGATCCTGGATAACAGACTGCAACAGGGCAGACTGGCTAAGGAGAAGGGATCGAAGAGGGAATGATAACCTGGAATTCAAAAAATGCTTGCTGAAGTCGGATGTGTTGGACCGAAAAGTGCAAATGTTGCAGTCAAGCTGTAAACTACAACACAACGCATTCCGTTCTCTGGACTACATTCTGCTACTTAAGCCCTTTTCAGGGTTTGGTAGCGGGAGATTGCAGCGAACAAAGCCAATCAAGCATGTTTATGTCTGTTGCCAGGCAGCAGAAGGCTTCGGTAATACGTAGTAGGAATTTTACAACTTCCTGCGGCTTACTATGCCTGGGGACAGATACAAATAATTTGGATACATTTTCAACTCAGATTTTTGTCCGAATGAGATTTCTCGCTGCCCAGGGATTTTTAACCTTCTCGACACTGTACACGGGAGTCCAATATCACAACCCAGAGATCAGGAGAATTTGTTCCAGAAGATCCACGTGACAAAATCCTAGTCTCCGCCGTGATTCGAACCTGTGACCTCCGGCACCCGAGGCGGACTCCTTATATCGAGACAACTGAACGACCTCCCCCACCCACCCCCACCCCAATCCCTAGGAGACAGCTGAATCAAATTTAGGAACCAGAAATAGAGTGAGATATACACGATGGACGAAATTGTGCCAATTAATTAGGACTCTGATCCTGAATGTCGGGTAAATTCTCTATGGATCAACAATTAAATTTGTAAGTGCCATGGCGACTTGGCACCCGGAATCTGCCGTGCCCTGATCTGAGGAGGGTTGTGCATTGCGCCCGCTACCTCAAAGTATAAGCCACACAAACAAAAGGAAAGAAGACTTCTACATGTCGTCGTAGCAGTGGGGCGGGCAAGCAGTCACCGCTGATGTAAGAAACTTGTCATCTCACTGTTTCATACAAGAGAGAAGAATTTGTGGTGGTTTAATACAGGTTTATAAGATGATCAGAGGAATGGATAAATTAGACTATAACAAGTTTTTTTTTTTTTAAATACAGCCATCCACAATAACAAGATGGCATAGTTACAAATAAACTAAAGACAGGTCCAGATTAGATATTAGTAAATATTTTTTTAGTCAGATAGTGGTGAAAGCTTGGAATGCATTGCCACGGGAGGTAGTGGAGGCAGAGACAGTTAATGCATTTAAGAATAGATTGGATACGCATAGCTTCTTGAGCAAGGTGATGTAAATGAAACAGACTCTGCAGAGTCTTCTAAACCAGTATAAAGACGTTCAGTTATGTTAGGTATATGCTCAGGGGAGTCAATTGTGTGGCCCTTCACGCGAGTTTTAGAACCGCTGCTAGCATAGGCACCTCACAATCCAGTGCCCACCCCCCGAATAACTAGGCTACCTTTGGAAGGGTATGCAGTACGATGTATTGTCAGGGAGCGCGGTGAGTAGTCCATTATGTCTGGTCAGCCATGCATGTTAATTATGTCAAGCTCTGTGCTTTGTACGATGGTGGTGGTGGGAGGGAGAGGGAAGGTTTGGGAAGAGAGTGGGATAGAAGAAGAGAAGGTGGGAAAGAGAGAGAACGGGGTGGGAGAGAGTGAGATGGAGGAGAGGGAGATGGTAAGATTGGGAAGAGAGAGGGATAGAAGAAGAGAAGGTGGGAAAGAGAGAGAACGGGGTGGGAGAGAGTGAGATGGAGGAGTGAGAGGGAGAGAACGAATGAGAGGGAAAGTGGGAGATTGTGAGTGGGAGTGAAAAGGAGAGTGGCAGGGATGCAGAGAGAGAGAGAGAGAGGGAGAAAAGAGAGAGAGAGGGAAAGAGTCAGAGTGTATGGGACAGTGAGAAGGAGAGTGAAATAGATTGAGAGGGGCAGAGAGAAGAACAGAAAGAGGAAACAGAGAAGGAGAGGGAGAGGGAAATATAGATAAAATGAGAGAGGGAATAAGAGAATGAGTGAGAGAGGAAAGAGTGAATGAGAGAGTTAGAGGGTGAGACGAGAGTGAGAGGAGTATCATACTCAAATAAAAATTAAAAGAATAAAAGAGTACACAATAGACAAAGGAGACAACATGAGCCCAATGTGCACAGGGAGCTAGTGGTTAAGTGACACGGCTCACAACTCAAAGGGGCTGGGATCGCTCCCTATCACCGTTACCCCGGGGAAGCAAACCCTTAGAAAATGCAGGAGCAAGCAAACCTTTACTAAAAATGAATGCCAAAGTCGCATGCACTGGATCGGCAGGCGCAAAATAAAAAACATAGTACATTGGGGGAAAAGAAATAAGGCGAGCGCAACAATAATATATATATATATATATATATATATATATATATAGAGAGAGAGAGAGAGAGAGAGAGAATATATAGTATAATATATAATAATAATATATAATAATAATATATATATTATAATAATATATAATATAATATATAATATTATATTATATATTATTATAATATATAATATAATATACAATATAATATATAATAATATATAATATAATAATATATAATATCATATATAATAATAATATATATATGCACTGTAGCGTGCATTCTACAGAAACACATTCGTATGTTTCAAGAGAAACAGTGGAACAAGACCGAGTGGAGTCCCCCTTAGTCTTGTATGGTGGTGGTTATTTGGCCTGGAACCCTGAAAACATCTGAACTGACGCCCTGAATTTGGGAGTCGTCCAAAGCAACGGTTAACGTTACCATGTGAATGGTGTGCACTTGAAAACCACAGAAGAGGTGAAGAAATGGTCACTTCCGGTCCCGGAAATCGATCAAGTGTATGATTATATAGATACAAGCAATAATGTCTCCTGAAGTCACTTACAGGGTGGACCTGGCAGGTTTTAGACAATTCACAGAGCGGGCCCACAATAATCGATGCACTCCATTGCAGTACACACACGCATACACTCGCACACATTTACATACATACTCGCGCATTCACGTATTGCCTGATACGTGCTAAAAAAAGACTAAGTCTGAGGTAGAAAAGGGCGTATCCTCTCCAAAAATAAACCTTTAACAAACAACAGTCCATGTTGTAGGAGATGGGAACAGCGCAAAGTTAGGGTTTATCCATAACAGCCAAGTTGGGAAGTGACAATGCCCCCGCTGTATCTAGTCTAACCGGCAGACATGCTATGTTTTATTGCTACAAGACAATAACGAAGCGGAAATGTTCTCAGCGAAATACACACGCAACTAAAATAGCAGCATGAAATGTTAGTAGACTTGGTGAAAAATAGCTAAACCTTATAATCTCCGTGGTAGTGAACGACACACAGATGAAGCCAATCATAGCACAGCCCCTTGGAGGACCGGTCCGCCTTCATCAGCACACTCGGGATGTGAGGAAAGCTACTGCAACCTGCAACTTAACGTTTTTTTCCAGACCACACAAAAGAGTAAACTTACTCATTTGGACATTCAACAACAACAACAAAACAAAACTGAGATATGCATTTTAGATACCCATGTATTAAGTGGCATGTCGTGTTTTGTGTGTTCTTGACCCCTCTCAGGCTAATATGGCTGCCTTCTTGCGTATCGTATTGAAGTCTTTTTTCGTTTAGCTGTTTGTTTGTGTTGCATATGTTTTTGTTCCTGACTGGGACCTTGTGGCCTTGACATAGATTTCGTTTTGTTTGTGCTCGTGTGTACTTCCTGCGGACTTTTTCATTTGTATTCATTTTACATGAAATTGTATTGAACCTTCTTTGCACCGTACATTTTAGAGCATTTTAAGTATTTGGGCAATATTTCTTCGGAAAACGGCAGGGCAGAATCGACAGGGGAATTGAGACTAGGTGTGAGAAAGCATCTGATGTGACTTATCAGCTGTCCCCACTGCTTAGACACCCGAGCATTAGTTTGACAACAAAGCAACAGGTAATAAACAGTATATTTATGCCAACTGTGCTACCAGTGCCAAACATGGCCTCTGTCCAGGGCGCGTGAGAGCAGAATTTCGACTTGTGAAATGAAGTGTCTCATGAAGGTCATCGCTGTTACCAGAAGACACAGAATGCGGAACGACGACATTCGAAGTACGGTCGGCATAACATCTTGTGTCGAATACATTTCCAGACAGAAAATACGCTGGTCTGGTCATCTCATGAGAATACACCCTCATCAATTTTCCCTAATGGCTTACAACGCTCGTAGATCTGGCTACAGGGTAAGGGGACGGCCGCGAGGCAGGTGGATAGACAATAGAGTGATTGTGCAGAGACACGGGTTCGCATTTACCGACGCTACGCAATTGACGCAGGATAGACGACTTAAGCTTCCCACGGCGCCCAACGGAACAAGTGGACATAAAACTAACTTACTATACATTTTAGGGCGACTAAAAATAGGGGGGAAGAGCATGAACGGCATCAATTGAAAACTGTATACTGGTTTAGAGTAATTTAGACACAAAGAAAGATTGAAACATGGTGTATACGTATTTTCCATCCAGGGAAACCAAAGGTAATTGTAGAAACAGAATATATGAGTAAAAGGCTAAAATTCCTACAAATTGTCGAATGTGGAAGAGAAGAATAAGTCTACCCATCATACAAGGCGAGGCACCATGAGAGCGACAATCTTTAAGTGTCATTCAGACGTCATTTAGAAAGAGGATCTGCTCGTACTAGAAGATCGTAATGGCCGAACTCGGCATAAAAGATAATCATTAAATATTGCTTAGGATTGTTGATCAATGACACCTATTAGAGCGGAATAGCAACGAAGCGATTATAAATGTATGTACTGAGAACGGTCTCAAAATAACAAGAACCATCTTCCAACACCATAATTAATCATATCAGTACATGGTAAAGGTATAACACCACAGATGTAATATAACATATTGATGACATATTAACAAAACACCTTGGCATCTCAGAGTTACCGAATTCAGCACGCATTTTTAATTTATTTACTTTCAATAGCGGGGCGCCACTGTTCGTTTCATGAATTATAACAGAAGGAAGTTTTGGTGGTGAGGTGTACCACTATACATTAACCACTATCCATAATGTTGATAACATACTGTTGATAACATACTGTTGATAACATATTGTTGATGACATATTGTTGATAACATATTGTTGATGACATATTGTTGATAACATATTGTTGATGACATATTGTTGATAACATATTGTTGATAACATATTGTTGATGACATATTGTTGATAACATATTGTTGATGACATATTGTTGATAACCTATTGTTGATGACATATTGTTGATAACCTATTGTTGATAACCTATTGTTGATAACATATTGTTGATAACCTACTGTTAACAACATGTTGTTGATAAGATATTGTTGAGAATATTTTGTTGATTGCAGGAAGTTGATAACATATTGTTGATAACAAATTGTTGAGAACCTATTGTTCATAACATATTGGTGATAACATATGGTTGATAACTTATTGTTGATAGCAATTGTTGATAAAATATTGTTGATAACATATTGTTGATAACATATTTTTGGAAACATATGGTTGATAGCATATAATTGACAAAATATTCTTGATAACTTATTCTTGGTAACATATTCTTGATAACATACTGTTATTCAGCTCTGACAAATAAAAACAACCGGAAAAAATATATATATTTCTCACGTGTCCCGTTGTAGCGGAGGGCTATGTACTATGTTTTTACGCCTCAAGGCCCAGTGCACCCGACTTAAGCATAAATGTTTAATGCGTTTATTCCCATAGGAGCACTACCTTGCCGAATCCAAACAAATGCACGTTTGATTGTGATCCGTGAAAAGAGAAATGCTTGAGGCGAACATCAAAGAGGTATTGAATACATGGATTAAGCTGGCATATGTAACACAGAACGCGAAGATTTGTTGAAGTCCTTCGCTCGACATCGGGCGATCAACGTTTCGAATGGCTTGGCTTCATTTGTTCTCAATCTCCTGCTACCAAACCCTGAAAGGGCTTAAGTAGCAGAATGTAGTCCAGAGAACGGAATGCGTTGTGTCGTAGTTAACAGCTTGACTGCAATATTTGCACCTTTCGGTCCAACACATCTGACTTCAGCAAGCATTTTAGTACTAGGTTAGCATTCCGTCTTCGATCCCTTCTCCTTAGCCAGTCTGCTCTGCTGCAGCCTGTTATCCAGGATCACCGCGTGGGGGTGTAGAAGGGTTTTGGCAGCTATGGTTCGCTGGTCCTGACGCTAGCAGTCAGCTATGGGTCGCTGACCACTGCAGCTCATGTGCTGCTCAGCATCGTGATCCCAAAGGTTTCGATTGATGAGTTGATTTTAAGTTTTTGTAAGTAGTTCGTATAGGAAAAAGGGTCAATTGGGCTTAAGTAACATTTCATTTGGAAAGTGTGGCCCTGAGAAAAAAAACAGCATGGGAATCATTGTGTAAGTTGAACAGACAAACAAATGGGTGGACACACGTGCCGACGGATAGCAATGAAAGGACAAATACAATATCCTTGCGTCTGGTGCTCTTTATGTTGGGCATTAAATTGATATTTGTTCAGAAATTAAATCTGTTTTATTTTGTATGGCTAAGCAAGGATCATTAGCGACCAGACCAAATTATCTGATCTGTCTGATAACTAATTCAAAGGAAGGCCATTATTTGTAGTTCATCCAGAAATAGGATATACGGTGCAATATTTAACTGTGCGTGTAAACGGGTCTCAATAATTATCATATGCCCTTTTTCACTACAGTAGGAGCATGGGACTGCCACTACAGTTGGGGTCCCGGTAGGCAAAGCAAAGGCAAAGGCCGCCGTCCATCGTAGACGATGATGGCAAAGTTTATTTTACTAGCGCTATTTTTAGTTATGATTAACTGCGCTTCTTTTTATCCTCACTATCTCGTCTCGTGCCGCCCGACCCAAATGGCAAGTCAAGGTCAAGGCGACTAGGGGGCGACTACGAGATGCTGAGGACACCGCATCAAGCACCCGTGAAAAAGACGGTTGAGTCCAGAGTCGAACACACACCACCTGATCACGAGGCCGACGACTTAACCACTTCTTGCGTAAAAGCCATTAAACGAACTTGAAATGATAGTATGTAATTGTACATTGCTTTCTACCGTTTGTTTGTCGGTCCCATAAATATATGTAACTTATTTAACTTTTACGATACGCATATTAAAGAGCACCGGACTAATTCTTTCTTTCTCATTAATGGAACTATTGATATGTGTTTGCGTTTTTGGAAGGTTTTTCCAGAATGAGAGAGGGGAATGGTTTTTTGTAAATATTTTTAGTAAGCCGCATAGATCTGAGTTTTGCGACATGCAGCCCAGTGCATCCGACTTTAGTTTGTAATTTAGGACTAACTTTCCATTAAGGTACGATCTAGTTTGTTCATGAATCCGACAAGTTAGATTTGGCAGCCATGCTCTAACCATAAGGCTACCGTCCCCTTCCAATCCAAACTTCCATCCATCAACCCTCCCCATGCCAACCCCCATTACTCAACCCTCCCCATGCCAACCCCCATTACTCAACCCTCCCCCTGCCAACTTCCATCCATCAACCCTCCCCCTGCCAACTCCCATTACTCAACCCCCCCTGCCAATCCCCATTACTCAACCCTCCCCCTACCAACCCCCATAACTCAACCCTCCCCCTACCAACCCCATTACTCAACCCTCCCCCTACCAACCCCCATTACTCAACCCTCCCCCATGCCAATCCCCATTACTCAACCCTCTCCCTGCCAACCCCCATTACCAAACCCTCCCTCTGCCAACCCCCATTACTCAACCCTCCCTCTGCCAACCCCCATTACTCAACCCTCCCCATGCCAACCCCCATTACTCAACCCTCCCCATGCCAACCCCCATTACTCAACCCTCCCCTGTCAACCCCCATTACTTAACCCTCCCCCTGCCAACCCCCATTACTCAACCCTCCCCCTGTCAATCCCCATTACTCAACCCTCCCCCTACCAACCCCCATTACTCAACCCTCCCCCTACCAACCCCCATTACTCAACCCTCCCCCTGTCAACCCCCACTACTCAACCCTCCCCATGCCAATCCCCATTACTCAACCCTCTCCCTGCCAACCCCCATTACCAAACCCTCCCTCTGCCAACCCCCATTACTCAACCCTCCCTCTGCCAACCCCCATTACTCAACCCTCCCCATGCCAACCCCCATTACTCAACCCTCCCCATGCCAACCCCCATTACTCAACCCTCCCCTGTCAACCCCCATTACTTAACCCTCCCCCTGCCAACCCCCATTACTCAACCCTCCCCCTGTCAACCCCCATTACTCAACCCTCCTCATACCAACCCCCATTACTCAACCCTCGCCCTGCCAACCCCCATTACTCAACCCTCGCCCTGCCAATCCCCATCCTTCAACCTTCTCCACTACGCTTCAGCCAGAGAAACATGTGGTCCGTTTTCCGGATTTCTAATTGGTTTCCTTCATATTGTTGAAAACATATTGTTGATAATATGTTGTTAATAACATTTTGTTGAAAACATGTTGTTGATAACATGTTGTTGATAACTTATTGGTGAAAACTTATTGATGATAAAATATTGTTGATAACATGATGCGCGTAATATACTGTTTATAATTTATTGCTGATGACATATTGTTGATAACTTATTGTTGATAACATATTTTTGATAACTTAATGTTGTTCAACTCTGACAAATATAAACGACCGAAAAGCGATTGGTTTCCCTTGTGACCGGTGATGTGAAGGACGTTTATAACCAGGTGGACGATGGGACATTGATCAAATACTGAAACCTTAAACAATGAAGACATTGGCATCTCATTCTTTGCAGGTGTGTCTTCTATGCGGATGTTTTGCTAAGTTAATAGCGCGCACTGGTCCAGAATGTCTAGACTCACGCTCCATACACAAAAACGGTGTTCGGAGAAAAAAATAATTTTGAACGGAGACACTCCCGACAGCCATTTTGTTACTGCTGAAAACGTCATCCACATATACACGATATTTTGCCGGTTAAAATATCGTATGTTAGATTACAAATGGCTTGTGAACAATTTTAATTTTGTATACGCCGTTTGGAGCAAGCCGACTTTTTACGAAAGGTGAAGTAGGTTGTTGGAAAAGATCTTTATCGTGTAGATCTGTTTATTTTGTTTGTTTAGATGAAAGAACTACGTTTGAATTGGGAACTAACAGTTGTGTCGATATTGTAAACACAGTATCGATACGTTGTTGTGGTTTCATGGTTTTCTATCGGAGGGACTAGGCCTAGCCGTCGATTCAAAATTTTTCTGAGATTTTCAAAACATTTCAACTTCATCTATCTATAACTCAGAAACTAACAAACACACAACAAAAACAATAACACCCACGCGTTCTTTATTCAATTGTGTCTCTAGACACAAGAAAATTATATTTATTGACAAACAAACAGAAAAGTTACAAATTTTGAAAGTTGACTACCATAGCGAGATGCACATTTTTCGTAAAAAACGATGTAGCGTGCTAAAGGTTTAACTCTGCATGACGGGTTACAGTGGCTCTTCCTACATTCTGAGGCGTACAGGAGAAGGTGGACCGCAGTCCTCCTGTCTGTAGTGCAGTGCAAGGGTCATGTGTAAGCTTACCACTGTTGGCACTGGGACACTACCTTTAAAAGAGAATGTATTAAACAGCTTCAATATCAGGACATGCGTTTATCAGAGTTCCTAATAGACGTATCGCAACATAATATTATGTGTGTTATTTTCCTATTGAAAGTAGAACTTCGTTTAATGACAAAGGTGGTCCGCGATAAGCGGACCCGTTAACGGAAATCTTAATTATCCTAATCTGGAATATTTGTTCAGTTCGTGTCACCAGGCACAGAGGGGTCACATGGGGACGTCTGATTATCGTCGGACTTTCCTTATTCATTTATGCGCTCTTGTATGTTTTCAGCGATCTATCTCTCTCACTCTCCTCTCGCTCTCTCTCTCTCTCTCACTCTCCTCTCGCTCTCTCTCTCTCTGTCTCTGTCTCTCTCTTGTCTGGTTGGTAACCTTTTTTGCACTGTGTGGGCGTGCTGCTGTGTATGAATCTGATTAATGATCAGAGTAAAGGAAGTCCCACATCCGACAGTGCTGTGGGGGACGAAGTGTTAGAGAGACTCAATTGTGCTAGACCTCCAATTTTGATGAGGTGGAATGGCGAGATGGTTTTTTTGCAGCCATGAAATTCATAACCTAACTGAGCAAGGTGCGAACGAAAAGTGGGAACAAAATCAGGTTGTTGTTGAGCAATTTCAGAGCGGAGGCAGAGGCACTGAAGGCTGCAGTAGAACCAATGCTGACAGGCGAAAGCAATGAAAGCCAGATAGTCATGTTTACAGATGCCCTGTCCGTGGTTACAGCACTAAAAAGCCAGAAAAATACATAACTTAATGATTTAAAAACAGTACTCTGTCAACTATGCTAGCAGTCCGCACCAAAAAGAGTAGTGGTACAGTGGGTTCCATCCCATTGTAGCATTCAAGGTAACGAGGAGGCATACAGACTGGCAAAAGAAGGTGCAAGATTACCACAACCAGATTCTAGTGTGACCTACGAAGAGTCCAAAAGGTTTATTAGGGACAGATACATGGCCAAATGGGAAATAGAACATACTGGATACACAAAAATTTATGCCTATTACCAGTTGAACAGAAGAGAGCAGGTCGTGGTCTTCAGACTCCGCACAGGCCACAACAGACTGAGGTACCATCTATTCAATAAACTGAAGATAGGTGGCACTGACGAATGCACCGCTGAACATCTGCTGCAAAGTTGCCCGACATACGAGGACCAGAGAAAGCACATGTGGCCATCACCAGTGCCAACACTAGACAAGCTCTATGGCAGTATCGACAGCCTCAGGATGACAGCTGCTTTCTTCGAACAAATTCAAGTTGACGTCTGACAGCGTACGAAGAAGAAGAAGAAGAAGAAGAAGATTAAGGTTATTGCTGTTGTTGTTCTAGTGTTGAATGCCCACAGTGAGTAGATTACTCTTTTGTGCCCCCTGAAAAGGACGTTTAGTGGCGGGCTGTCGTAGCTTCCCGCACGTGCCGAACATATCAGGTGAAATCTTCCACATCTCTCGCTTCTGGAAGCATACTGCCATGGCAGTTAGTCCAACAAGATGGGTATCGACACAGTGATCATCTTGGGAGGGCGGGGGACGGGGTCTTATTGAGGCACATGGCATTGCACTATAGCTAGGAGGATCCATGTCCACCTTCTCGGGTACGCTTTTGGATGTTAGAAACGTCGTCAAGATTTGAAATGAACTCATTGGGAGTAGCGTGCAACAACAACAACAACAATTACAGCAACAACAACAACAACAACAACAATTACAGCAACAACAACAACAGCAACAGCAATTACAGTAACAACAACAACAGCAACAGCAATTACAGTAACAACAACAACAGCAACAGCAATTACAGTAACAACAACAACAGCAACAGCAATTACAGTAACAACAACAACAACAACAATTACAGCAACAACAACAATTACAGCAACAACAACAACAACAATTACAGCAACAACAACAATTACAGCAACAACAACAACAACAACAATTACAGCAACAACAACAACAACAATTACAGCAACAACAACAACAACAATTACAGCAACAACAACAACAACAATTACAGCAACAACAACAATTACAGCAACAACAACAACAATTACAGCAACAACAACAACAACAACAATTACAGCAACAACAACAACAACAATTACAGCAACAACAACAACAACAATTACAGCAACAACAACAACAATTACAGCAACAACAACAACAACAATTACAGCAACAACAACAACAACAACAACAATTACAGCAACAACAACAACAATTACAGCAACAACAACAACAACAATTACAGCAACAACAACAACAACAATTACAGCAACAACAACAACAACAACAATTACAGCAACAACAACAACAACAATTACAGCAACAACAACAACAACAATTACAGCAACAACAACAACAACAATTACAGCAACAACAACAACAACAACAATTACAGCAACAACAACAACAACAATTACAGCAACAACAACAATTACAGCAACAACAACAACAACAATTACAGCAACAACAACAACAACAACAATTACAGCAACAACAACAACAACAATTACAGCAACGACAACAACAACAATTACAACAACAACAACAATTACAGCAACAACAACAATTACAGCAACGACAACAACAACAATTACAGCAACGACAACAACAACAACAACAACAACAATTACAGCAACAACAACAACAACAACAACAATTACAGCAACAACAACAACAACAATTACAGCAACAACAACAACAACAACAATTACAGCAACAACAACAACAACAACAATTACAGCAACAACAACAACAACAACAATTACAGCAACAACAACAACAACAATTACAGCAACAACAACAATTACAGCAACAACAACAACAACAATTACAGCAACAACAACAACAACAACAATTACAGCAACAACAACAACAACAATTACAGCAACGACAACAACAACAATTACAGCAACAACAACAACAACAACAATTACAGCAACAACAACAACAACAACAATTACAGCAACAACAACAACAACAACAATTACAGCAACAACAACAACAACAATTACAGCAACAACAACAATTACAGCAACAACAACAACAATTACAGCAACAACAACAATTACAGCAACAACAACAACAACAATTACAGCAACAACAACAACAACAATTACAGCAACAACAACAACAATTAC
Organism: Ariolimax columbianus; assembly: GCA_036924085.1. NCBI lineage: Eukaryota > Metazoa > Mollusca > Gastropoda > Stylommatophora > Arionidae > Ariolimax > Ariolimax columbianus. The sequence continues at coordinate 10,012,006 of JAVGWX010000019.1, read as the reverse complement.
AGCAACAACAACAACAACAATTACAGCAACAACAACAACAACAATTACAGCAACAACAACAACAATTACAGCAACAACAACAACAACAATTACAGCAACAACAACAACAACAATTACAGCAACAACAACAACAACAATTACAGCAACAACAACAACAACAATTACAGCAACAACAACAACAACAATTACAGCAACAACAACAACAACAACAACAATTACAGCAACAACAACAACAACAATTACAGCAACAACAACAACAACAACAATTACAGCAACAACAACAATTACAGCAACAACAACAACAACAATTACAACAACAACAACAATTACAGCAACAACAACAATTACAGCAACGACAACAACAACAATTACAGCAACGACAACAACAACAACAACAACAACAATTACAGCAACAACAACAACAACAACAACAATTACAGCAACAACAACAACAACAATTACAGCAACAACAACAACAACAACAACAATTACAGCTGGGTAGACTACTTGCTGGATTGCTGGGGCTACTGGGCGACCCGTTTCTCAGAGGTGGTCACGTCGCTGTGGGTCCCAACTTCGTTTCAATTGTCTTCTGTCTTGGACCACGGTGGACCAGTGGGTGATAAGTTTCCTGTCTGATACATCGTAGATATTGTTTCTGGGTTGAAGGGAGTCGGTCTAGCGGGCAGGGGGTCGTCCCCGTGGTCGTCTTCTGTCTCGTGGGTACCAGAGTGCTGTCGCTGTGCTCCAACGGTCATCAGTTCTCCAAAGCAGGTGGCCAACCCAGCAATGTTTTGCCTTATATGTATGGGTAACTGCATCCTTCACCAATGACATCTGGGTAGACTACAGCGTGTTGATAACGGGGATATAACTGGCTACCTTTGTCGTAACAAGCGAGCGCTCTACCATTCTGATTAGGTTGCTGTTTATCGTCAAGATTGACAGAAACTGGTTTGGACAATAAACATTACATGTGCAGAAGGAGGGATTAGTACAAAGAAAAGGGGGTACCAACATGTTGACGGTATATATTTTATTAACAGAATATTACCCTTATTTTTGGACTCGCCCTCGAATCTCTAAATCATCAATAATAGTCGTCACCAAAGGATAGACAAGGCAAGGGAAGTATTCACATATATAAAGATAGATAGACATATAGACAGGCAGGCAGGCAGCCACACAGACAGACAGATAGGCAGGCAGATAGACAGGCAGAGAGATGGATGTATGGATGGATGAATGGATGGATGGGTGGACAGACAGACGGATTGACGGACGGATGGATGGATGAAAGGACGGACAGACGGACAAATGGATGGATGGATGGATGGACGGGACGGATGGATGGATGGACGGATTGTTTCACATAGTCAGCACATTCTGTTGTTCTGCCTCTTTTACAGTGGGTCCATAGGTTTACACAAAGGATCAATCTGTAACGAGACCAACACTATTTGTTCGTGTGGGCTTTTGGAGATTTACTCAACAACTCCCTGTCTCAGATCTTAGAACATATTTTGAGACCCATGAGGGCTTATTTATCGGTCACCTTGTCTCGGGCTTTCTACATCATCATAGAGCCCGTGTGGGCTTCTCTTTAGATCTCCCTGTCTCCTACCTTCGATATAACGGTGTACCTTTTTCGGGCCTGTCTATATCATTTCGTCTCAGACCTCTGATAGGGTGTCGTTGATTTGCTCTATTTCTCTATTATAGCTCCACTTTCTCTGATCTCAGATATTATCATGCCTCTGGAAGGCATAATGGTCGTAACGTAGGTTTCGCTCTTGTTTTCGTTTCGGTGCGGTATCTGACAAGACACATTTTTAATTTTTGGTCACTTTGTTTTTTAAATGAGATGTTATCGTGGCACCTCCGTGAGTTTTTTTGTGGTACTCACTGCTTCAGATGCAAATCAGTATTGTGAGACCCGTGAAGGTTTTTAGATAGTTTTCTCTGTCTCAAAAGCAAGGTAAAGGCAAAGGCTGCAGTCCATCGCAAACGATGATGGCAATAATTTATTTTGCCAACCTTATTTTTAGTAAAAATTAACTGCGCTACTTGTTATCCTTACTCCCTCGTCTCGAGCCGCCCGACCCCAGTGGCAAGTCAAGGACAAGACTAGCAGGTGGCTACGAGATGCAGTGCAAAAAAACGGCGGAGTCCGGAGTCGAACCCACACCACCCGATCTCGAGTCCAATGGCTTAACCACTTCGCCACCCCAGATATTAAGGAGGGATCTTAGTGGGCTTTATTGTGGCACTTCCTGACTCGTACGTGTTCCAAAATTGTGGCTTCTTTTTTATATAGCTCTCCCTGTCTCATATTTCTAACCAAAGTCATAGAGAGTTTGTGAACTAATCTACACTCATCACTTCCTATCTAAGAAGACTTCTGGCATTATCGTGGAGATCTTGTGGACTTTTCTACAAAATCTCTCTGGCCCAGACTCCTGAAAATATTGTGGGTCCTTGCAATCTTTACTATACAGCCCTCTCTATCTCAGAGCCCCCCCCCCCAAATGTGATGCACCATCACGTCTTATCACATCTCTTTACCTCTCTAATTGTGTTGGGCCCAGCTGGCCGAAGGAAGCAATTGTGTAGAAATTCAGATATATTGTTTGTATGTCCTTATCAGTAACTAATTTGTTTACATTAATGTTCCAATCATGTGCCAGGCCTTTGATTGAAGAATTATATCTCGTTATTTTCCTATTACTTTTAATTTTTTTAATCAGCCATTAATTGGGTCTGCAGAAATAGACATCCACTGCTCTGCACAGTCATATGTGTCTAATGGGTCTTATCAGATTATTGATTTCCCTCTCCACTGCCGTGATATTAAACTTTGCAGAATTGTCTTTGTTTTTTGGGGTTTTTTTTATGCAGTCTTTTGTCTGTCTTTAAGCACAAAGTTTTGTCTGCTCATGGTGGTGATTGAAAAGCCAAAAAAAGGGAAAATGTGGCTTTACATAATTATTTTCCATCACTTTATTCTTTCTTTTATTATTTCTTACTTTCTTGCTATCTCTTTCTTTATCTTTCTCATCCCAAATCAACTTTTCTTATAATGTATTGGCGATTGATTCGTCCTTTTCCTTCAAGTGATGCATGGGTAACCACCGCAGATAGTCCCTTATCAAGAAGCCTGTATCCGAGCATTTACCGTTATGGGTTCAAAGCAATTTTTTTATCTAATGAAGTTGCAAGCTTCATTCACAACTCTCGTTAGTCGCTTTTTATCTGCTTGACAGTTTGCAGTGGACGTATACTTTCGACCCAGGACACAATACAGGGCCTTTATACCGTAAACCTCTTTAAATTACTGTTTACTACGTTCTATTACTTCAAATGACCCTCATTTGTTAAAAAACGTCCGACGCACCCCAAACGATTTTCTGTGATCGACCGTCTAGTATTGAAAATGCGTGTTTACCACATACTGATTACCTATGATTACCTATGTTTATAAACAACACAACCATTTAGGAACTTCTTTTTTCTTGAATTCTGCTGTGTAATGTATGTATACACCGCTCGATATCCCTATAGAAGAAACTAATTTGTGGTCTGCGCTAATAGTGAGAGCGGACAGTTCGATTATATCCGTGCCCTTTGTATTCGAATATTGATGAGCTGCATTCTTAATGGGATTTGTCAAGAAATATGTCTTATCGATACTTCCATGTTGATAGACGGGCGGTCATAAAAGGTTAATTGGCAGATCACAGCATGCTTTATGAAAATATGGCATTTGAACTTATTATATATATATATATATATATATATATATATATATATATATATATATATATATATATATATATATATATACACATTTGCATAGACACATACACACACTCACACACATACACACACGTACACACACATACATCATACAGTAAGTATGTCACAAACTGATACGGATTGTTGAAAAATGAAGTTGGAAGTTTCTTAAGGTGCCATTATTAAACACTTTCATACGAAAACGGACTGACACAACATAGGGAGCAAAGCCATACGTCGTCACAACACGGGCAGCAAAGTCAGACGACCTTACAACCTGGAAAGCAAAGCCAGTCGTCCTGCGAACATCGACACTCGCACAGTGTTTTTGTTTTTTTCTGTAATTGAGAACGTCGCGCCAATTTGGAAGAACTCAGCACATATCAATCTTATTGATACAGCAATGAATGAGCCGGGCCGGGTAGTCACTGAGTGCCAAAGACCTAAACTAACTGAGAAAATGTACCTGATAATCTGGGTAACGTCACGTGGAACACGAAGGTCAATATTTGATAACTTGGCAGGCACTTGTAGATGTGCTCCATAAGAAGCTGAATATGTATTGATGTTTTTTTATGATGATCATAAGAACAATAATCGCGCCTCCTAGTCGTCTTGTCCTTGACTTGCCACTGGGGTCAGGCGGCTCGAGACGAGAGAGTGAGGATAAAAAAGCAGCGCAGTTAATCCTTACTAAAAAATATCGCTAGCAAATAAATTATGCCATCATCGTCTGCGATGGACGACAGCCTTTGCCTTTGCCTGAAGAACAATAAAGACAAGTGTTTTAAGTTGAACCTGAAACTCTCAAACCCAAAACTAAAATCCCAGTTAGGACGCTCCTTCTGATCTCACGCACGCTACAAACTGATATGATGGCCAGCTTATTCAACCTCACAACTCTTCGTAATTCATTTTACCGCCATTTTGTTCTGCCAATTCTTGATTCCCTGCCGCTCCCAGAAAGTAAAGGGTCAACACTGGTAGTAGCCTCGTTACGGAAGCCTAGGTACAGCACTGCGTGTATGTTTGCAGTCGTGGTTTCTGCATCAATGTATTTTACATGATGATGTATCTATTCCTTTTGGCAACCCTCTCTTTTCGCGAAATTCTTTTAATGTTATAGTGGCCCTTTATTTTGATCCCGGGATCGGCAATTGAATGGCAATGGAATAGTGGATATTTTGAAGTTGATACAAAACCGTCTCTTGAATAAAGACATTCCATGTGACGAGCTGGTGAACAAATTGCAAAGATTCAAAATCCGTACGTGAGTACATCAGAGACGGACGCCGGGGGAAACAGAAAGAGTGTGTATGACCAGCAAGCTACGAGAACTATCAGTATCTACGCTCTTCGTCATTTACTAATACGGACTGAGCACCTTTAAGAATGCTCGTAGTGCAACAACGCCAATTATTAACAGAACAAGATCTACATGCTAATGTTTTACAATTCAGCTAATTCACATCACAATTAAATAAATTGTTTAATAATTGTTACTTCCTTTATATTTTTTCAGATTGTCAACATAACAGTCTTCATCAGACAGACCTGCGAGCAGCCAAAAGGCATAATCTGTTTGTTTAGAGGCGTCGTCTGATTCAAAGAGGTTATACCATATCATGGACATCGCCTGCGAGAAATCCCCATTGGATTAAAGCATTGAGAATCGGGACTTCCCGTTTCATAGAGGAATTTAATCTATTGTATACATTTTCCAGTGTGCTATTCTGTGTAGGATTAAACAGGGTTACTTCCTTGCCAAATACGATTTCGTGATCCTGGGAAAATTTCCAGCCGTGTGGTGTACATCCGAAAGCACTTTAATATAAGGTGGTATTGATGGTTACATCCATGCTGTAGTAGATTTAATAAATTCTCGGAATTGGTTTACAAATCCATGCCTGATTGGATAATCGCGTCACGTGACGATCGTACCAGACCCGGTGATGTCACTGCCGGCTCCAGCGACGTCATTTTCTCTTTATCGTCTCCAGGATGGACGTTTATCGCATATGACGTCATGGATTTTTGTGCTCTTTGTATCCATCCTCGCATCATGTGGAGTATTAGGTGAGCTGCTCTACTTCTTTATCTAACTTCGAGATATCCAATCTCTCTCTCTCTCTCTTTCTCTCTCTCACACACACACTCACTCTTTATCTCTCTCACTCTTATGTGTTTTTCGCATATGGATGTACACTCTACCCCCGCTGTCTCTCTCATTCTTGTCTGTTTTTCGCATATGGATGTTCACTCTACCCCCGCTGTCTCTCTCATTATCTGTTTTTCGCAAATGGATGTACACTCTACCCCCGCTGTCTCTCTCATTCTTATCTGTTTTTCGCATATGGATGTACACTAAACCCCCGACTTCTTCCTTTTCTATCACGCGAGCTCGAATGTGAGCAAACTCGTTTACTCATCACTGTATTCTTACCTAATAAATATATAGAAACAATGCTCCACGAATACAAATGAATAACTCGTGGAGATCAGAAGAAGAAGAAGAAGAAGAAGAAGAAGAAGAAGAAGAAGAAGAAGAAGAAGAAGAAGAAGAAGTAGAAGAAGTAGAAGAAGAAGAAGAAGAAGAGGAAGACGAAGAAGAGGAAGAAGAAGAAGAAGAAGTAGAAGAAGAAGAAGAAGAAGAGGAAGACGAAGAAGAAGAAGAAGAAGAAGAAGAAGAAGAAGAAGAACACAAGACATGAATGAATAAATGAAGGCACGAATATGTCATACTGAGCATACACGTGCACTTTATCCTTTATGAATCACATACAACTTTACAGTCCTGAAAACTAAGAATTTGTATAACCGCATTTCGGACAGAAGAAAAAACACTTTATGCAAAAGAAAAGCTATTTATTCATTAATCCACACTTTAAAGGACACGATGGAACATTAAAGTATACTTTTAATAATAGTAATAATACATTATTTTAAATTGAAAAAAAAACCTAATGAAACATGAAATATTAATACATAGAATTATAATCGAACACTGTCAAATATATATTATGCAATTATTGACAGTACAATTGTAAGCTAGAGAGGATTCCCTGTTCAGGGCTTCTCACGATATGAAGTCTGGATGCCGGGCTATTTTCTAAAGGTCTGAACCAGGGATTCTTAAATGGGGTATCAACTCCCTAAGAGTTATGGGAATCAAATAATGAGGATAAGAGACTCGATCTCTGAACGTCTGTGTATTTAGGATTTGCCGTTTTTCTATAAATATTTATGATAAAAACCGTATTTTTTCATTATTATTTATTTTTATTTTTTTGCGTTCGCCTTATTTCTCTATTTCCCAAAACGGTGTACGTTGCACTATGTTTTTGTTTTGCGCCTGTCAGCCCAGTGCGTCCTACTTCGGCATGTATTTAATGTAAGGGTCTGCTTCCTCCTGCATTTTCTAAGTGTTTGCTTCCCCGGGGAAACGGCTTGTGCTGTGATGGGGATCGAACCGTGCACCTTCGAGTTGTGAGCCGTGTCGCTTAACCACTAGCCCACGCCGCCCCCATACACACCGTTACAAGCTGTTACGTTCATAGCTATCCGTATGTACACCAAAACTAAGTTCTTGACATCTTCTGAGTCGCCATGTCCATATATCTTTCAGTCAGCCGATGACAATAAAGATACGAAAATAACTACCGCCGTGCTCTAGACTAGTCACGCGCTTGGAGACAATGAGCAGCAGACGCGAGGTTAATTAATGACGTCAACATTCAAGCAAATGTTGGTACGAGTCAACAATTTGGTTTTAGAGACTATCCAACTGGTGGAGTACGCATGCAATTTATGGAGGTAATCAACGACCTGGAGAAGGTCAACCTGGTCGGAGAACACTGTTCAGCAGATACAAATATTAAAATGAGCGGGAAATCGGAATCACCTGGTGATTCTAGATTTAACAGCAGGTTTGTGCCGCGAAAACACATGTGTAAATATGTGTGGTTGTAGTTGTTGTTGTTGTTGTTGTTGTAGCTAATACTGTTTGTAATTGAGTTATGCACTCTTGACGACTTACTTTGGTAGCCGGTTATAGGGGTTACCGAAACATCCCGAGGCGAACTTAAGAAGGTTGGACTGGGATTCTCCTGGAAGTAGTGAAATGCGAGACGCTTCTGTATGCTCACAACTATAGGGTTCTCAGTGTCGATCCTCACCTCGTTAGCTAGACTGCCTTGGAACAGCCTGTTTCCATGAAAAACTGCATGTGTGAGGTCAGTATATTTCACTTGACCCCGACTAACAGTCTCACCTGTATGTTTTACCTGACTGGACTTTAGTCTCATATAAAAGTCATCATCATCAATTAAAACCATTTCAGTTCCTTGTGGAGCATAGGCGTTTCATAAATGTAGGTCAAGTAATATTGTCCTAAGCCATCTACAGAGAGCAAGATATACAAGAGAAGTACCACTCCTTACAAGAGAAGTACCACTCCTTACAAGATAAGTACCACTCCTTACAAGAAAAGTACCACTCCTTACAGGAGAAGTACCACTCCTTACAGGAGAAGTACCACTCCTTACAGGAGAAGTATCACTCCTTACAAGAGAAGTACCACTCCTTACAAGAGAAGTACCACTCCTTACAAGAGAAGTACCACTCCTTACAAGAGAAGTGCCACTCCTTACAAGAGAAGTACCACTCCTTACAAGAGAAGTATCACTCCTTACAAGAGAAGTACCACTCCTTACAAGAGAAGTACCACTCCTTACAAGAGAAGATCAAATGAGAATATTCAGACAGATAATTGGCCACTACAGATCCACAAATCATTTGTTCAATAATTAAAACATAGATATTTAGCGGTTTTAGTGCGAAGAATTTGTGCAATGGAGATGAGATGTCTGCGTCTAATTCTCGGTATCTCGTTTCTAGACTACGTCAGGAATAAGGCAGTTCGGGGACACCGTTAATAGAGAGGTCGGCTAATATGAAGATCTATTGACTACGGTAAAAGCTCGCAAGCTCACATGGTATGGGCATGTTTCAAGATCGTCTGTGTTAACCAAGACGATTCTGCAAGGTGGTGTGCCTGGGAAGCGTAAGAGAGGGAGGCAGAAAAAGAGATGGGAAGACAACATCAGATAGTGGACGGGAATGTCCATAGTTAGAATAAATATCCTGGTACAAAATCTAGTAGAGTGGCAGGAACTGGTCCAACAATCTGCAGTATTGGTGCCCCAATGTTATTTCAGCTCACGGTTATATTCGGCAAAATAATTGAAGGTCTGCTGTTTGACTGTGTCAGTTGCTACGCTTGCTGGTCTCCCACGCCGCGGTTCATCAATTACGTCTTGTCTTCAGTTATGAAATTTGTTTACCCATTCATACATTCTCCTCTAATTCAAACAACAGTCTCCATGCTAAACATTCATGTTTCTGTATTTCCAGAAGGTTTCACATCTTCTGACCACAAAAACGATTAACGAATCGTTATTTTTGCACGGTGCAGGTTGGCTTGGCTTCGTTCGTTCTCAATTTCCCACTACCAAACCCTGAAAGGGCTTAAGTAGCAGGATGTACTCCAGAGAATGGAATGCTTTGTGTCGTAGTTTACAGCTTGACTGTGATATTTGTACCTTTCTGTCCAATACGTCCTTCTTCTTCTTCTTCTTCTTCTTCTTCTTCTTCTTCTTACGCTGTCAGACATCGACCTTTATTTTTTCGAAAAAAGCGGCGGTCATCCTGAGGCTATCGACACTGCCATAGAGCTTGTCTAGTGTTGCCACTGGTGATGGCCACATCTGCTCTCTCTGATCCTCGTATATCGGGAAGTTTTGCAGCGGTCATTTTCCCGGTACCACACGGGCATTTGTCAGTGCCACCTATCTTCAATTTGTTGAATAGGTGGTACCTCAGTCTATTATGGCCAGTGCGAAGTCTGAAGACCATGACCTGCTCTCTTCTGTTCAACTGGTAATAGGCATCGTTTTTGGTGTAACCAGTATGTTCTGTTTCCCATTTGGTCCTGTATCTAGCTCTAATAAGCCGTTTTGACTCTTCGTATGTCATACTAGTATCGGGTTGTGGTAGTCTTGCACCTTCTTTTGCCAGTCTGTCTGCCTCCTCGTTGCCTTGGATGTTGCAGTGGGATGGAATCCACTGTACCACTACTCTTTTTGGTCCAACACGTCCGACTTCAGCAAGCAGTTTTTGAGTACCGGGTTAGCATTCCCTCTTCGATCCCTTCTCCTTAGCCACTATGTCCTGCTGCAGCCTGTTATCCAGGATTACCGCGTGGAGGTGTAAAAGGGTCTTGGTAGCTCTGGTTCGCTGGCCCTGATGCCAGCAGTCAGCTATGGGTCGCTGACCGCTGCAGCTCATGCGGTGCTCAGAATCTTGATCCCACGGTGCAGGTTGACAGTTCGGCGACCATGCTGTACGCTAAATTGCGCATGCGGGATCCATTTTGTATCCTGAAAACAGATTTTCTGTTGTACATACTCTTCCACGCACTTCATAATAAAACTGCTGCTACTTAATGCCTGTCCCTCGTTTATACATTAACAAGTGTCTTCCGTGCACGTGTCGTGATAATGATGAACCCAGATCTGCGTGAAAGAACACAGAAACAACAAACGCTAGAATTAAAGAGAAAGTTCTTGGCTGCTTCGTGGAGCCAATACTAACAGAAGGCAGAGAGTCATAGACAATCAGTAGGCAAGTACATTAATCATTTGAGACAATATAAATGTGGTTTTACAGAAGAATATTGAAAATTCATGGAGTGCAAAGAAAGCTTATAACGTGTTTCTTGGAGAGGCACAGACACAAAGAAAGTTTTTGGCAAAAGTCAAGGCAAGGCAGTCATCCTTTTTCGGGCATGTCGTGAGAAGATGCGGGTTCGAACATACGATGATAACGGGCAGAATCGCAAAGAGAAAAGCGGCAGAGAGGTAAAATTGAGAAAATTTTGATAGCTTGAAGGCATAGCATGGAAGACGATCAACGGGGGGACTGATAAACGAAACACGTGAATGGATTCATGCATGTATGGATGTGGATGGATGGATTGAATGATCGATGGGTGGATAGATGGGGATATGGATGGATGGGTGAATTAAAGAATGGATGGATGAAGGCACAAACGTAGATGGAGACAAAGAGAATATTAACATTGTTACAGATATATTGTTGTTGTTTGTTGTATGCGAATGCCCACAATGAGTAGGTAACTCTTGTGTGCGCCCTAAAAAGGACGTTAAGTCGCGAGTTGTCGTAGCTTTCCTCACATCCCGACGGTGCTGATGAAGGTGGACCGGGGTCCTCCAGGCGGCTGTGCTATGCTTGACTTCCTCTGCGTGTTGCTCACTACTACGGGGATCACATCGAACCTCACCTTGTTAGCCAGACTGTTGTCCTCGACCAACGAGGAGGTCAGGTGAGGGTCTTGGTCAGTATATTTCTCCTGAACCTGGCTAACATTCTCAGATCAGTGTGTTTTGCCGGACCAGACGTTAGCCTCATCGTCCCTACGGATGTGTAGAGTAACATTATTTTCCAGATGGTCAGTATGAAACAAATACAAAAAATTGATGGAGAGCGGCTACAGCCTGGTTTTTCGATATTCAACTGACCAATGGTTCTGTTCCGTGCATGTCGTGAACAAGGTACTGGTAAGTTTCTCGGTCGTCTCCGAAAGATGTCGATCTCACCTTACGTAAGAAAGGGAGGCTTGAAACTGGTGGTATGAAAGCACCCACAGCTTTGAACTTTTCGTTCGTTTGTTTATTGAGAAATGAGCGCCTTACCTCTCGGCTATAAGCAACCCCCTTCAACCTCACCCTCCAACCAATTCCCCCCCCCCCCAACCCAACCCACAAAACATGATAGAAACACATTTCAACTTACGCTATGAATTTCTCAAGTACAAAAAAATTAGCAAAGATAACGACTGTCAGAAGCCAAGCCACGAAAGAGTCCAAATAAATGGCTGCACGCATTTTGAGTGTCTCAATTTCGCGTGTGAATAGTGAAACACCTTAATAAAGTGTATCTTTGGCGGATTAATATGCCATTTTACGCTGCCCTTTAGTTACGCACGCGATCAATGGCGCGTGTTGGTCTCTCATTATTATTGGACAGATTTATCTCTTTCTTTATATCATAAGGAATAAATGTAATCATTAGATCCCTTCCAATCATCCAATAATATAAATTCATTAATTCATTAATATCGTTTCGGCTCCCTGCGGAGCACAGGCCAAATGAACGTCGTAATTAAATAATGAGGTGACAGTATCTTTTAACGTTTTTAAGGCTTTAAGTTTCTACCAGAATGGGGTATCCATCCCAATGCCCGACACTCCTTACTCGTCTCTTACAATATACCTGCTAGGTTACAGTGGGACTATTATTTGCTCTTCATTCGTGTCATGTAAACTCGTGCGATCATATTAAACACACATAGTAGTAGTTATTGTCCCTCCAAGAGATGATGGCCACGACATATAGAGATAAGAAGAATGCGCTGGTCATGAATCCCACTCTTCCATACATGCATGCATACTTATATACATTCACATACACATATACATACATATATACGTACACACATACAAACATGTGTGATGTTCGTCTATCACAAGTGATGAAGATAACTCTCATTGTTCAGCCGTGTGGACAGTCTTTTCTCTTGATATGTCCGCCGAAATTGGTGATTTGCGCGGTGATTTAGATTAAAGTAAGAAAGGGAATTCGTCTTTTGTTAACCTCACTCTCTGGTCCTGAGCTACCTTGCGCCAGTGGCAAGACATTATCGAGTTCCGTTATAGTTACGTGTCTACATTTCACAGTCACACCAAAAACCGACACTGTCTGCAGCTTGGGCGAAGGGCGCCAATCCGTGAAGTTCAGCTGCGTGCACTTGACCATTAAAAAATGACAGCCGATGTCCAGGCCAGGGTCATCGGAGGGAAGAAAACACAAAATATAACGAATTAACCAGTCCAAATGGAAAACAACGACACGTTTCCATGAACACAAGTGAAAGTCGTCGACTAGTGTGAATTCCAGCAAATCCGTGACCTGGCGGCATCCATAATCAACTAAAACACCAGAGCAATATTAGACCCGCAGACGGTACTGCGCCATCTTTGGTGCTCTATTCACACACACACACACACACACACACATACACACACACACATACACACACACACACACACACACACACCCGTGTTTCTCAAAGATAGAGGAAACGTGAAATCCTACTTCTTTAATAGATACAATCTTGCTCTTTCTCTCTCCTCTCTCTCCTCTCTCTCCTCTCTCTCTCTCTCTCTCTCTCTTTCTATCTATCTATCTATGTGTCTCAATAACTTTCAATATCTCTTATACAAATGTAGGCTGGATATCTCTCTCTCTCTTTCTTACTCACTTTCTCTCTCAATATCTCATAAAAATATACACTAAAATCTCTCTGTTTTTCTTAACGTCTGTTTATACAAATATATACTGAATATCGTGAACACTTCAATATCTCTTGCATAAATATACACTGAATCGCACCCTCTCTCTATCTCTCTCTCTCTCTCTCTCTCTCTCTCACAGAAATACAGATACACACAGAGATACAGACACGCACACAGACACACACATATACAGACACACACACAGATACAGACACACTCACACACACAGACACACACACACACAGACAGATACAGACACGCACACAGACACACACACGCACATTCTGCATGTCTATATCAAAACACAAATAATAAATCAGGAACTACAAAACATCAATTGATTACTTTTCTCTCTTTCTCTGTATTTTTCTTTCTCTCTCTCTTTCGTTCTTTGTCTATCGCTCTTCTTTCTCTCTTTCTTTCTCTCTCGCTTTCTGTCTCTCTTTCTTATTCTCTCTTTCACTCTCTATTTCCTTTCTCACTCTATTTTTCTTTCCTTCTCTGTTTCTGTCTTTGTCTCTCTCTCTGCCCCTCTTTTTCTTTCTCTCTCTCTCTCTCTCTCTCTCTCTCTTTTCTTTTACCTCTCTCTTTTTCCCTTACCTCTCTCCTTTTCTTTCTCTCACTCTCCTTATTTGTTTTTCTTTCTCTTTCTCTCTCTCTTTTTCTTTATCTCACTCTTTTCTCTCGTTCTCTCTCTTTTTCTTTCAGTCCAAGAAAGTGTAGAACAAACTTTCACCACAAAAATACTTCTTCTTTATAAAAAAAGTGAAGGAATATCATCTATAAATTACACCTTCTCTCTCTTGCGCGTTCTCTCTCTCTCTCACACTCTCTCTCTCTCTCACACTCTCTCTTTCTCGCGTGTTCGTACTTTCTTTCTATAGGTCTGACTCTCACACTCGTCTTTCAATCTTTGTCACACACACACACACACACACACATACACACACACACACACACACACAATCTCTCATTTCATTTTTTTTTTTGGAAAGGAAATGGCGGACAACAAATCAACTATTGATTAATTATTGAGTCAATCTGGCTTTAGGGCATAGAGAAGCTGCAGATAACTCGCTTTCACTCAACTCGACATGCTGCCACTTAATGTTCGTCCTCCCAGCTCAAGTTATTAAAATGAGGTTCACTTCCATATTGTGTTAGTCATCGTTGCATTATTCTTATATTCCCCACCTACAATTTTCCATCGGGTTCATCTCCGTGTTCTAAAGATCTTCCACCCGAGGCCGGTCAGCCATAGCCGCCGGACTGGATCAAGTATGTAATCCCATTAAATACAATATCCCCTGGTCCCTGAGAGACCAATCATTCAAGTTTGTAATTCTTCTTCTTTTGCGTTCGAGTTATCTGATCATGGTAAATCTTCAGTCATATCGCCAGGATGAAGTCCAGTCTTTTCGAGGTTTAAGCGGTGACCCCATAGCTTTTGCCTCAGTACTGTTCCATCTGGCGAGGTCTGAGCGGTGAACCCACAGCCTTTGCCTCAGTTCTGCTCCATCTGGCTAGGTCTTAGCGGTGAACCCAGAGCTTTTTGCTTCAGTACTGAGTACTGCTCCATCTGGCGAGGTCTGAGCGGTGAACCCGGAGCTTTTTGCTTCAGTACTGAGTACTGTTCCATCTGGCGAGGTCTGAGCGGTGAACCTAGAGCTTTTTGCTTCAGTACTGAGTACTGTTCCATCTGGCGAGGTCTGAGCGGTGAACCCAGAGCTTTTTGCTTCAGTTCTGCTCCATCTGGCGAGGTCTGAGCGGTGAACCCATAGCTTTTGCCTCGGTACTGAGTACTGCTCTATCTGGCAACGTCTGAGCGGTAAGCCCAGAGCTTTTTTCTTCAGTACTGAGTACTGTTTCATCTAGCGAGGTCTGAACGGTGAACCTATACCCTTTGCCTCAGTTCTGCTCCATCTGGCGAGGTCTGAGCGGTGAACTACAGTAATGAGGAAGACCGACCAACTCGCTCTAACGTCTCCAGACCTGTGGTTAGATCGGCCTACAGTATTGTTCAGGGCAAACTGTTTTGTAACGATGTGCAAGAGTTGAGGTCGGATGCCGATTATTTTTTGTCATGTGTCCTGGTGTAGTCGAAAAAAGTATGTGTTTAAAATTATGAACATTTAGGAACAAAATGGCAGCCTTTACGAAAAAAAAGTAACAGGAAACAATATTGTATTGATATAAGTTTTAATGTATCGCCCCTGACTGGTAAGCTTGCAAGTCAGGTAAAAAATATGTTGCGTTTGATTGGCCAAATAGGGTAAGACGGACAGCTGATGGGTTAATGGGTGGATTTGGATTGGTGGGTGGTGGATTTGGATGGGTGGGGTGGTGCATTTGGATGGGTGGGTGGTGGATTTGGATGGGTGGGGTTGTGCATTTGGATGGGTGGGTGGTGGATTTGGATGGATGGGTGGTGGATTTGGATGGGTGGGTGGATGGATAGGTTGATGGATAGTGCATGGATGTGTGGAAATCGATTCGGATGGATGGATTGGTGGATGGATGGGTGAGAGTGTGTATGTCGGTGGATAAATGAATGGATTTGTGAGTGTATGAATGAATGAATGGACGGATGGATGCGTAGGCGGTTGGTTGAAGGAATTCATGGATTTGAAAATGAATGGATGGATGGATGGATGATGGGTGGACAGGTGGATGGACGGATTAATGGATAGAGGAATTGTTGAATGGATGGATGAATGGATGAGTGTGTCGATAGATCAGAGAAATGACTTCTGAATGTATGGATGGATAATCGATACGTGTATGCATGGATGGATGGATGCATCCATGGATGGATGAATGGATGGATGCCCGGATGAATCGATGGATGTGCATGTGTATGCATGGATGGATGCATGGATGGATGCATGGATGGATGGATGCATCCATGGATGGATTAATGGATGGATGCCCGGATGAATCGATGGATGTGTATGTGTATGCATGGATGGATGGATGGATGCATCCATGGATGGAGGAATGGATGGATGCCCGGATGAATCGATGGATGTGTATGTGGATGCATGGATGGATGCATGGATGGATGCATGGATGGATGCATGGATGAAGCACAAACAATAGATAGAAACAAAGAGAATGTTCCACATTGTTACAATTTTTGTAGAATACAATTATTTTCCATGTGATCAGGAAGACGTACAAATGAAGAACTGATGGTGCGGTTAGGATAGCCGAGCAGTGATAAATATCACTCTTTGATGAAAGTCTAACGCGGGGCTAGTCTAATTGGATGTGCATCTCGTCACCACTCTAACATACACAGACAGAGAAGAAAAAGAAACAACAGTAACACAAACATGGAGAAGGAGACGATGAGAAGAAGAAGATGATGATGATGATGAAAGTGATGATGAAAAAAATGAAGAAAGTAAAGCAAAAGAATAAGAAAAAAGAAGAAAGAGGATGAAAAAATACGGCGTAAACGGAGATTACGAGAAAGAAAGAGATAAAGAAAAAATTAGTAGTAGTAGCAGTACTAGTAGCAGTAATTGTAGTAGTAGTAGCAGTAGTAGTAGTAGTAGTAATTGTAGTAGTAGCAGCAGTAGTAGTAATTGTAGTAGTAGTAGCAGTAGTAGTAGTAGTTGTAATTGTAGTAGTAGCAGCAGTAGTAGTAATTGTAGTAGTAGTAGCAGTAGTAGTAGTAGTAGTAATTGTAGTAGTAGCAGCAGTAGTAGTAATTGTAGTAGTAGTAGCAGTAGTAGTAGTAGTAGTAATTGTAGTAGTAGCAGAAGTAGTAGTAATTGTAGTAGTAGTAGTAATAGTAGTAATTGTATTTAATTTAGTAGTAGTAGTAACGTTTTTGTTTATGATGTTGTAGGCAGAATAAGAAGAGGAAGATGATGATGGTTTTGATGAAGAAGAAGATGAAGAGAAGTAGTAGAAGAATAAGAAGAAGAAGTAGAAGAAGAAGAAGAAGAAGAAGAAGAAGAGTAGAAGAAAAAGAAGAAGAAGTAGAAGAAGAGAAGAAGAAGACAAGAAGAAGTAGAAACGTAATAAGAAGAAGAGAAAGAAGTAAACAAAGTCGAATGTCCCCCAAACTGGCGACAGGTAAATGCCAATCCTGCCCAATGCCCTATGTGAGAAGCAGTCCTAGAATTCCATGTTCCCGGCAAGCATCTGGTTGCTATGAGAGCTTGAATCCTAAATGAGGAGAGAGTAATGGAGAGATAAAATTGATATTAACCCTCACTCATATTTCTTTGCCCGTGTTCTCTGGAGGATTGAGAGTGGGAAATTATTAGTTGATTTAAAATATTAGAATTGTCACTAGGAGGGTTAAATTTAGATACATCAATGCTAGCATGTGCATGTCTGTGGGTGTGCTTCCGTTCGTTTGACGTTGTATTTGAACTCTGTTCTCTCTCTCTATCTCTTACTCTCTCTCTTTCTTTCTTTCTGCTCTGTTTCCTCGTTATATCTTTCACTATATGTCGGTCTTTCTCTCTCTCACGCTCTCTATCTCTCTCTCTCTATCTTTCTATTCGTGTCATTTTGATTTGTTTTGTCTTCGTCTCTCTTCTCTAACTTTCTAACTATGTCTGCAGAAAGAGAGAAAAGAAGAAAAAAACACGATTGACAAGAAGAAGAAGAATCAAGAAGAAGAAGAAGAAGAAGAAGAAGAAGAAGAAGAAGAAGACAAAGAAACAGAAGGAGAGGAAGAAAAGGAAGTAGAAAAAGAGGAAAGAAGAAGAAGAAAAAAAATAAGAAGACGAAGAAAAAGAACAACAACAACAAGCAAAAGAAGAAGAAGAAAATGAAGTAGAAAAAGAGGATAGAAGAAGATGAAGAAGAACAACAATAACAACACCAAGAAGAAGAAGAAGAAGAAGAAGAAGAAGAAGAAGAAGAAGAAGAAGAAGAAGAAGAAGAAGAAGAAGAAGAAGAAGAAGAAGAAGAAGAAGAAGAAGAAACAACAACAACAACAACAAGAAAAGAAAAACATAAAGAAAAATAATGAGAAAAAAGACAAAAAGAAAAATAACAAGAATAACCAGACATCAACAACAACAAAGTTCTATAAATATATAATGTAACAAATATACAACAATCCAACCATTATTCGAGCGAAGGCAAGTTTATATTTGGTCTGTAGGGTCGATTTCCAAATGCCATCATCGTACATGGAATGTATTGTGTGCCTAGCAACTGAGAGTCAAGGTTGAAGGCAGCAAGACGATGGAAGCGAGCAAGGACTCTTCATATAACAACTAGATATAGTGTGTGGTATTGTGTTTTGTAGAGTGTTATCTGGACATCGAAAAGCGATCAGATGTAATTGACGGAGTTGTACGATGGGACGAGAAATAGAACAATAGAATAGAAGTATTTGAACATTTGTCAGGGATAAATAGTTTATTGATCTGCTTTTTTTGTTCTGCAGGAAGTATAGCGTCCTTAATTCGGGAAGTCTGTATACGTGAATTTCTAGCACTGGTCTTACATTACGAGGGCGCTAGTCCCATGCACAACCCTCTTTATTAAACTTTTACAAAATTACTTGAAAGGTCCTGAGTGATCCGCTGGGGTCTTTGTGTATGACAATGACAAGAGTAGCACCACTGCCACACAGAAAGCTTGTCGTAAGAGTCGACTAACTGTGTGACATGGCATAACACCTGTCATGGTTAAGTGGTTTGTTAAGAGCAGCATGTATGGCTCCTAAGAGGCTGCTGGTTTACTTTGCTCTAGTGTTTGAGCCTATTAATATGGACTCCCACATCGGTTAACCACCCTCTGCGACACTTGTCTTAATGCAGCGGAGTAATAAGCTGCTCGAGCCTAGCTTGCTAAGCAGGTAATCCTCGTTCCGACTACATCCAGCACACGCCAGAGCCGGGACATGCACAGGAACATCCACCCCTGTAGAAGTCCAGATCGACTAAGGCTAAGACTAAGGCTAAGACTAAGGCTAAGACTAAGGCTAAGACTAAGACTAAGGCTAGGCTGACAGACTAAGGCTAAGACTAAGGCTAAGACTAAAACTAAGGCTATGTCTAAGTCTGACTAAGTAAGGCTGACAAAGGCTAAGACTATGACTAAGGCTAAGACTAAGACTTAGGCTAAAGCTAAGGCTAAGACTAAGGCTAAGACTAAGACTGAGGATAAGACTAAGGCTAAGACTAAGGCTAAGACAAAGGCTAAGACTAAGATAAAGGCTAAGACTAAGGCTGCCTAAGACTAAGGCTAAGACTAAGATTGAGGCTACGACTAAGGCTAAGACTAAGACTGAGGCTAAGACTAAGGCTAAGACTAAGGCTAAGACTAAGGCTAAGGCTAAGACTATGGCTAAGACTAAGACTAGGACTAAGACTAAGGCTAAGACTTGGAAGGTTGTAGTGGGCCTAGTCTTTACTCATCAGGGTCCAAACCGAATCTTCATATCAACTCATAAACAATATTGTTGCCATGACAACGGGAGATACTACTCTTGGTGAAATCTTCAATGCATCCATAGATAATGAAATTGATACTACCACAATTGTCATGAACACTACCACCATGTCCGCCAGAATCGATATCATTCAGACCACAGCCATTATATCACACCATCGTCCCAATCAATCGATCCGCAATCACTTCTGAGGAATCGCCTCTTGCGAAGCCGCTCCGTTGTTCGACGAGGTAGGAGTCTAGGGCGTAGCTTGAGTGGAGGATAAGTGAAGATAAGCGGACCGCAGTAATAAAGAAAGCTCAGGATATTAAACTCAGATCAAATAGGTTATTGTTGGCAAAAGTTAGGGTCAAGGACACTTTAACCTTGACCAGAACTAAGGATATTATAATCAAAATTTGTAAAACAAACATGCAGTACATGGAGTCGATAATACCAAGTCCCGCATTGAGTTTGTGGGTTAGTATGCACGGGTTTTCATTTGTATAAGACTTAACAGACGGATTGGTCGCCTAGTGGTTATTAAACTATTTTATCGGGCGGATAAACGTTATATTCCAGTAAGAAGATTTTTACTTCGAGACAACGAATAACTGGTGCCTTGCAGGTAGGTTTGGAACAGTCAATAATTAGAGGAGTGGCTACAAGCAAATACATGCTGAGTACGAATCGACTGGGTCCCCGAACGCAGAACAACGACGTGGCCCGCCTCACAGACACGCATTTGTTACAATCATTGAAGCAGATATTTCTTGTGAGCTATCCAACAGACACGCACTCTTCCTCGTGCCTTACAGTCGCGTCTCCTTGTTCTATACACATGCAGTGGTAGTTGTTCTTATGAGATGACCTAACCATCTTATGTTCTGATTTGCTCTGTGTTCATCCCAAATGCTAATTCTCACTGTACGTCATCCCATCCCTTGGTAACATTCTTGTCTTTCTTCAAACACTTCATTTCACGAGTTGCATGTTTCCTATCCTGTGCCTTGTATATAAACAAAGTATGACACTGGCAGTAAGGTATGAATATCAGGTGATACCTTTATGTATGCATATCTAACTGTGCATACACACACATTTACTTCATCTTATCCTCAGTTCTTCTTCTTCTTCTTCTTCTTCTACTTCTTCTGCGTTCATTCTCAATCTCATGTTTCCAAGCCCTGAACAGGGCTCTGCAAGTAGTAGGATGTAGTCCGGAGAACAGATTTGAGTTGTGTCACTAGTTTACAGTTTGCCTACGATGTTTGCACCTTTTAGTCTGACACATCCGTCTTCGGTTGATTATCCCCAGTAAAACCAAGTATTCGCATCTTCGATTACTGAATCATATCTTGTGTATCGTTTCTGGGACTATATGTCAAACACAGAAGGCTGCTTCAAACTACGAGTGGTGGCAAGTCATGGTTCTAGTGCTTGCTGCACTTTTGCATTCCAAGGACTGCATCTTTGTCAGCAGCGAAACGTAGATTTGATAAGCGAAATTACCGCTGTTATTGGCTGTACGATAACGAGATAAGCGTCTTGCAAACAGGGAAGCTTAGCAATTAAACATATGCGATTTTTTTTTAAACAAACGAAGTGGTATGAGAAGACGAAGACGAAGAAGAAAAAGAAGAAAAAGAAGAAGGAAGAAGAAGGAAGAAGAAGAAGAAGAAGAAGAACAAGAAGAAGAACAAGAAGACGAAGAAGAAGAAGAAGAAGATGAAGAAGAAGAAGAATAAGAAGAAGAAGAAGAACAAGAAGACGAAGAAGAAGAAGAAGAAGATGAAGAAGAAGAAGAAGAAGAAGAAGAAGAAGAAGAAGAAGAAGAAGAACAAGAACAAGAACAAGAAGAACAAGAAGAAGGAAGAAGAAGAAGAAGAAGAAGAAGAAGAAGAAGAAAAAGAAGAAGAAGAAGAAGAAAAAGAACAAGAACAAGAACAAGAAGACGAGAAGAAGAAGATGAAGAAGAAGAAGAACAAGAAGAAGAACAAGAACAAGAACAAGAAGACGAAGAAGAAGAAGATGAAGAAGAAGAAGAACAAGAAGAACAAGAAGAAGAAGAAGAACAAGAAGAAGAAGAAGAGGAAGAAGAAAAAGAAGTAAAATATGGAAATGAAGAAGTGAAGACGAATAAAACAACGATAAGACACACGAAGGACAAGAATAGCAACGAGCAAGAAGAAGAAGAAGACGAATTGTCAGCATCTTGAAGACACATGTAATCTTCTTGTAGTGTTATTTAATGTAGCATGCTACTTTATACCGTAATAATATGATGAGAAAGTATTACATTCCCACTGTCCAATATGTTGACAGAATTAAGACCAACCATACAGAGGCGTCACACAATACCTGCTCTTCTGGATTTATACCCACACAAAAAACAAATCACTTGAAATATGAAATCGATGTGTTCGATGCATTTGGTTGCCTGCCAGTCTTTGATGTTTGTATCGATATTGCATACTTAAACGGTTCTAAAAATGGCCGGCCCATTGTTTCCGGTTGCAGTGTTCAATCTTTGCTTGCTGCAGCATCCAACCCTGATTGACGATGGACGCTGCAGTAATTGTTTCTGTGTGTGTGTGTGTGTTATCCATCATGTGCCCATTTGTTGTGTGAACGAGTGGCAGTTATGGTTAGGCCTCTAAGCAGTTGGGCTTGTAAGGCTGACCTGCTTAGCTGCAGGAACCAGTACAGCTGCGCCCTTGGCTTTCTGTTGATTTATAAATGTTTTGTTAAGTGAGATTTGTAGTTCTCTCTCTCTCTCTCTTTCAACCTCTCCTTTGCGCGCTCTGTGGTATACGCACTTTTTCTTCTCCTGTCTCTCGTTCGCGTTTTCTTTCATTCTTGTTCTTTATTTACCTCTCATGCGCGCTCTCTCTCTCTTTCTCTCTCTCTCTCTCTCTCTCTCTCTCTCTCTTTCATATTCTCACTTTCTTCTAATTGATATCTCTTTTCAACCCATTTTTCTCGAAAGATTTCTTTTTTTCTCTTTCTTCCTCTCTCTCTCTCTCTCTCTCTCTCTCTCTCACTCTCTCTATGTGTGTGTATTGTTGCTTTGCCAGAATTTCTGTGACACAATTGAGTGTGACAGAGACCATAATATGTCAACTGCCACACTGAGTTCATGTCACAAGAAGCGAACAGCAATACAGTCTCACATCGAGGACAGACAACTATTTATTTATTTATTTATTTATTTTGCGTTCGCCTTATTTCTCTAATCCCCAAGACGGGTGTGCGTTGCACTGCAGTTTTTATTTTGCACCTGTCGGCCCAGTGCATCCGACTTCAGCATTCATTTTATGTAAGGGCCTGCTTCCTCCTGCATTTTCTAAGGTTTTGCTTCCCCGGGGTAACGCCCGGTGCTGTGTTGGGAATCGAACCCAGCACCTTCTAGTTGTGAGCCGTGTCACTTAACCACTAGCCCCCGCCGTCCTCACTTTAATATTATCTCTATATCTCTATGGTCCTCTAACCCTAATGACGGAGCATAAGGCAAGACTCACCGTTCTCGCCCGGTCGGTCTGCCGCCATTCTCAGTAGCTCTTGCATGTTACCTACCCCCATGGTTGCACCCTTAACGGTGATTCTTCTACATAGAGTCTCTCTTCCATCTAAAGATGGTCATGGTCAACCCCGTTTCCTTTTGCCAAAAGGTTTCCACATAATGGCCTGGTAACGGGAATCTATTATTTTTCACCCTCAGATAATGCACTGTGAAGGCCTAACGTTTCTTCCTTACGACATTAGAAACATAATTGTGGTTGAACTGTAGTCGTAATTTTTTATTAGTCGTGAATTATTTCCAGCCAATGCCTAGTAGAAGTCTAAGGCATATATTTTCAAATTCATTGAACCTATTTTCAAGCCTATTTGTTATTTTCCAGCTTTCACAACCATATGTGAGCATCGAGATGACGCTATAGCTAAGTATTCTGAGTTTGATGCTTTCAACCAATTAATATCCAAATGATGGCATTGTCCATATCACTATTTAAACAGGTTAAACGCCTCCTGCGTGTGGAATAGCTTTCTTGGTGTAAAAAAAAATGTATAAAAACAATATACAGAATACGAGAAATAAAAAATAATCATTTAAATACTAATAAAGTTTCTTACCTTTGTGTACGTGGTTAGTAAGAGAAAAATTACGTCACCTTTTTTTATCGCTCTCGTACGGCCATCATCATCATCATGAAGCATGTCCCCGAGAGATCGTCGCTCTCAGACATTCGATAGAAATCTCGACCAGCAGCCAGTCTACCCGCCTGCTCCGTGTTCATGTTTAGGGTATCCTTGATGTCTTGTGTCCATCTACCCTTTGGTAAACCTGGACCTCGCCTTCCTGGAACCAAGCCCTCCATAACTGACTTCTTCTCTCTCTTGTATGGAAAAGAAATAAAACGGGGAATGCTTCATTTGACTGGAAAGGGGAAAGGGGGGGGGGTGTGGGTGGAGGGCTCTAGACGAATATTTATGCTCTGTTCTATCTTTCTCTTTCACCAGCTGATTATCTATGTTCATATCCTTTTCTCTTTCTCCCTCTCTGTTTCGTAAATCGTGGTTCCTTCAGTGGTGTGGTCTGAAACAGGTTGGACAAGGTCCGCTGAACAAAAAACAAAAGACTTCATGTGAATGTACTTTGTCAAAGGGCTTTCAAAGGGACGTGCATTCCGCTCCTAATTTGTCCATTTCCATTTTCTATTCTTATGTTTCGCGGCGTTTGGCGACAGGCGTGCGTGCATTCTCTCGCACTTGTGTCGCAGGTTTCAGATCGCCAGAAGGAAAAGGTTGAAAAAAACCGGAACTTGACTAAAACGTTCGTAAGCCTTTCAAAGGTCAACATGACACAAAGCATCCTTCGATATCCAGATCGTTTGAGCGGTTGTTTGTCAAGAGGTATTTAATCTGGATAATGTGTAGGATTGTGGATCTGTGTGTGTCGGTCTGTGTGTTTGTCGATCTGTGTGTGTGTCGGTTTGTGTGTCGGTCTGTGTGTGTGTCGGTCTGTGTGTCTCGGTCTGTGTGTGTCGGTCTGTGTGTGTGTGTCGGTATGTGTGTGTCAGTCTGTGTGTCTCGATCTGTGCATGTGTCATTTATACTAGTATGCGTGTATGTAATGTATACGAGTATTGTGTGTGTGTGTAATATTTACGAGTCTGTGTTTATGTGTGTGCGCGTGTGTGTGTGTGTGCGTGTGTGTGTGTGTAATATAATACGAGTGTGTGTGTATAGTGTGTGCATGTGTGTATGTACAATGCATACGAGGATGTGATTGTGTGTGATGCGTGCATGTGTGTGTGATGTGTACATGTGTGTGTAGCGTGTACATGTGTGTGCAATTTGTGCATGTATGTGTAACGTGTACATGTGTGTGTAATGTGTGCATGTGTGTAATGTGTGTGCATGTGGGTCTAATGTGTACATGTGGGTCTAATGTGTGTATGTGTGTGTAATGTGTGAATGTGTGCCTAATGTGTGCATATGTGTCTAATGTGTACATGTGTGTGTGTGTGTGTGTGGATGTTGTGATGCGTGTGTTATGTAATGTTTGCACGTGCGTGTATATTGTACACGTGTACGTGTGTGCATGTGTTTGTGTGGGGTGATGTTTGTATGTGGTGATGTTTGTGTGTGGGGATCTTTGTGTGTGGTGATGTTTGTGTGTGGTGATGTTTGTGTGTGGGGATCTTTGTGTGTGGTGATGTTTGTGTGTGGTGATGTTTGTGTGTGGTCATGTCTGTGTGTGGTGATGTTTGTGTGTGGTGATCTTTTTGTGTGGTGATCTTTTTGTGTGGTGATCTTTGTGTGTTACGTAATGTGTTCGTGGTTATGTTGTGATATGTACTTGTGTACATGCGCTGCTACCTCAGGACAGGTCATAACTTAATCGCGATGTAGCAATTATGTTATGTTGTATTCTTAACAATAGACAATACTGCAATTACAGGCATACTCGCAGGGCCTCAATATATATCAGTAAATGACGAAGGGTGTGGATGTCACTGGCTCTTGCCTCCAGCTCCGTCCTCACATGTGCCCCACTTCGCTCGATCCTCGTTTTGATGTGAAAGCTCTGTAGTTTGTTAAAAGGCCCAATTTAATCATAAAATGCCATACAGAGAGATCAATAATATCATCAGACATCAGTATATACACCAATAAAGAGAAAATATGAACATAAGCAGTAGACCAGACCCAGTTCACCAACTAAACTAAAAACCAACAAACTACCTTGTTTCGCCTGATAGCTAATACTGCAAACTACTAGAACATCTATACCAACTAAAGATCTCAAACACCGAGGAACAATTTGCATCCTGTGCATCCAATCTTTTTGATAAAATCTTGCCACTGGCCAAGGGTAACTGAACAGGAGAGAGTGAGGTTGACAAAAGGCGCAGTCCCTTCTTCGCTGTAATCCAAATCACCACGCATTGTTATCCATTTCAGCGGAGACCTGAACGTTCTCAATCTCCCGCTACCAAGACCTGAACGTTCTCAATCTCCCGCTACCAAGACCTGAACGTTCTCAATCTCCCGCTACCAAGACCTGAACGTTCTCAATCTCCCGCTACCAAGTCCTGAACGTTCTCAATCTCCCGCTACCAAGCCCTGAACGTTATCAATCTCCCGCTACCAAGTCCTGAACGTTCTCAATCTCCCGCTACCAAGTCCTGAACGTTCTCAATCTCCCGCTACCAAGTCCTGAACGTTCTCAATCTCCCGCTACCAAGCCCTGAACATTCTTAATCTACAGCTACCGAGCCCTGAACATTCTCAATCTCCCGCTACCAAGCCCTGAGCGTTCTTAATCTCCCGCTACCAAGCCCTGAGTGTTCTTAATCTCCCGCTACTAAGCCCTGAATGTTTTCAATCTCCAGCTACCAAGTCCTGAACGTTCTCAATCTTCCGCTACCAAGTCCTGAACGTTCTCAATCTCCCGCTACCAAGCCCTGAACGTTCACAATGTCCCGCTATCAAGCCCTGGACGTTCCCAATCTCCCGCTACCAAGCCCTGAACGTTCTCAATCTCCCGCTACCAAGTCCTGAACGTTCTCGATCTCCCTCTACCAAGCCCTGAACGTTCTCAATCTCCCGCCACCAAGCCCTGAAAGTTCTCAATCTCCCGCTACCAAGCCCTGAACGTTCTCAATCTCCCGCCACCAAGCCCTGAAAGTTCTCAATCTCCCGCTACCAAACCCTGAACGTTTTCAATCTTCCGCTAACCAAGCCCTGAGCAGGGCTTTGGAAGTAGCAGAATGTAGTCCGGAGAACGGAATGCGTTGTGTCGCTAGTTTGCAGCTTGACTGCGATATTTTCACCTATCGGTCCGACACATCCGTTTTAGCAGTATTGTCTCGATATTCATAACATAATTATATGTTACAAAAATAAAACTCAAACCTGTATACTCATTCGTTATTGCAAAGAGAATCTACTTTATTCCCCAGTCCCATAAATTTCCCCCGATGACCTCAGTAATTTGAATAAACGTTGTAAAGATATTTTTTTTAAAGAATTTTGTACAAATCAAGGACAGCAACTTTGGCCTGGCCGTACTAGCAAGGCCAATTACTCTCCCTGGAGCCCATCTACAACCCGCAGGTTATTGCCGTTTTTAATGGCAGCGGCAACAATGGTTGGTGAATCACGGAATAAATATGAGCTCTGTCATCCATTGGCTTGTTACGCGCGAAAATTGATCAATCAAAACGTTCGATACATAAAAGTTTATAGTTCCAAGGCAGGCAGGGTAGGCGGTGGGGGAAGGCGACATTAGATGTGACAGGTGACATCTCTGTTAGAATTGTATAATTTGTAATTTCTGGCTTCTTTTAGCGTGATATCTACTGTTTCACTGTGTCTTGCTCTCAAAGTTTATTTTGCACCGTTTTCACACTAGTTGTGAGTTTAATCGGATAGTTCGTTACATGCGCATTTCTCCTGTGAGTTCTGAAATAAAACCACTGTACCTTTCAGATAATTTTTAACGCCAGCCATCTTTAGCATGAGACAGGTTCCTAACAACTCGGTCACTCGCTTCTTTAGCATGAGACAGGTTCCTAACAGCTCGGTCACTCGCTTTTCAACAAATGGCCAAAAGGTTCAGTCCTAAATCTCGATACGTCTCAGTCTCATCACCATCATCAGGTGCTCTGGCGGTAGGCGATCATGACATTACAACCGCTTCTATCACGTGTGTCGTTTACCAACTCTGTTCTTGATTGTCGCTCGTGCCATTCTCTCAGGCTGTCCAACATCTTCTCTCTCTGCCTTCCTCTGTCTCTCAGACTGTCCAACATCTTCTCTCTCTGCCTTCCTCTGTCTCTCAGACTGTCCAACATCTTCTCTCTCTGCCTTCCTCTGTCTCTCAGACTGTCCAACATCTTCTCTCTCTGCCTTCATCTGTCTCTCAGACTGTCCAACATCTTCTCTCTCTGCCTTCCTCTGTCTCTCAGGCTGTCCAACATCTTCTCTCTCTGCCTTCCTCTGTCTTTCAGGCTGTCCAACATCTTCTCTCTCTGCCTTCCTCTGTCTCTCAGACTGTCCAACATCTCTCTCTCTCTCTGCCTTCCTCTGTCTCTCAGACTATCCATCATCTTCTCTCTCTGCCTTCCTCTGTCTCTCAGACTATCCAACATCTTCTCTCTCTGCCTTCCTCTGTCTCTCAGGCTGTCCAACATCTTCTCTCTCTGCCTTGCTCTGTCTCTCAGACTGTCCAACATCTTCTCTCTCTGCCTTCCTCTGTCTCTCAGACTATCCAACATCTTCTCTCTCTCTGCCTTCCTCTGTCTCTCAGACTATCCATCATCTTCTCTCTCTGCCTTCCTCTGTCTCTCAGACTATCCAACATCTTCTCTCTCTGCCTTCCTCTGTCTCTCAGGCTGTCCAACATCTTCTCTCTCTGCCTTCCTCTGTCTCTCAGACTGTCCAACATCTTCTCTCTCTGCCTTCCTCTGTCTCTCAGGCTGTCCAACATCTTCTCTCTCTGCCTTTCTCTGTCTCTCAGGCTGTCCAACATCTTCTCTCTCTCTCTCTGCCTTCCTCTGTCTCTCAGACTGTCCAACATCTTCTCTCTCTGCCTTCCTCTGTCTCTCAGGCTGTCCAACATCTTCTCTCTCTGCCTTCCTCTGTCTCTCAGGCTGTGCATCATCTTCTCTCTCTCTCTCTGCCTTCCTCTGCCTCTCAGACTGTCCAACATCTCTCTCTATCTGCCCTCCTCTGTCTCTCCTTCCTGCTATATTTTTCGTTGTCACAACGTGATCCAAACCGCCTCTTCTCATAACATCCTCGAACAAGTATCACTGCCTTGCTCACATCTTTGTAATGAGTCTTTGTGTTTGTTCCTCTTTGTGTGTGTTCCTCTTTGTGTTTGTTCCTCTTTGTGTGTGTTCCTCTTTGTGTTTGTTCATCTTTGTATTTGTTCCTCTTTGTGTTTGTTCCTCTTTGTGTGTGTTCCTCTTTGTGTTTGTTCATCTTTGTATTTGTTCCTCTTTGTGTTTGTTCATCTTTGTCTTTGTGCCTCTTTGTGTTTGCGACTCTTTGTGTTTGTGCCTATTTGAGTACTGCATCATTAGATTTTCTTGCAGTCCATGGGGTTTTTCTATAGAACCACATCTCCGCTGCTTCCAAAGATCTATGCGCTTGTATACTGATTGTCTATGATTCACTGCGATATGTCAGTACGTAGCATCCAAAGACTCTATTTCTCAGTTCCAACGACAAGGTTTTGTTGCATAATATTTCATCCATGGTCTACCTAGCTGTAAATGAATAAAAGATCAAAAAGACATTCAATGCGCATATGTTTCAATCGCCGAGGTTCGGGGACGGCGTGGGATAGTGGTTAAGTGACACGACTCATAATACAAAGGTGCTGGGTTCGATCACCATCACAGCACCAGTCGTTACCCCGGCGAAACAAACCCTTACAAAAATGCAGGAGGAAGCAGACTCTTATAAAAAAATGCATGCCAATGTCGGATGCACTGGGCGACAGGTGCAAAATAAAAATACAATGCAACGCACACCGCCTTGCGGATTAGAGAAATTAGGCGAACGCAAAAAAAAACCCAAAAAATTAGCCATGACATATGGGCGTTCTGTCAACCAAGCTAGTTATACGCCCATTTTAATTTAACCTCGCTGGAGGTTGGAACCCGCATTCCCTTAGCCAAGAAACAAGTGTTATCATCGTCAGCCACCTGCATCTCTTTAAACCAGTTCTAGCTTTTAGATAATGAAGACTGAGCTTAATGACTTAAGAGCAGCACTCTGCAAACTGTGCCAGCAGTCCGCACCAAAAAGGGTAGTGGTACAGTGGGTTCCGTCACACTGCAACATCCAAGGCAACGAGGAGGCAGACAGACTGGCAAAAGAAGGTGCAAGACTACCACAAACAGATACCAGTATGACGTACGAAGAGTCAAAACGGCTTATCAAAGCCAGATACATGAACAAATGGGAAACCGAACATACTGGTTACACCAAAAACGATGCCTATTACCAGTTGAACCGAAGAGAGCAGGTCGTTGTCTTCAGACTTCGCACTGGCCACAACAGACTGAGGTACCACCTATTCAACAAATTGAAGATAGGGTGTACCGACGAATGCCCGTGCGGTACTGGTAAAATGACCGCTGAACATCTGCTGCAGAACTGCCCGACATACGAGGATCAGAGAGAGCAGATGTGGCCATTACTAGTGGAACTGCAAGACAAGCTCTATGGCAGTGGCGAGAGCCTCAGGATGACCGCCGCTTTTTTCGAAAAAATAATGGTTACTGTCTGACTGCGTACGAAGAACAAAAAGAAGAAGATAATGAAGGCAAGAAAATGAATTAGTCGCCCAAGCAACAACAAAAGTGAGACTTACTAAAAATGAAGTCTCTAACACTTCCTCCCAGATGGCAGCGGTGGCTATTTAACTATATTTGCTGAGGTTGTGCCACATTTTACCATTTTACTACGATATCTTCGCGCGCCTTCAAGCCTGGTAATTCATCTACTTCCCACGTGAAACTCTACAATACAAGAAACGAGTTAGAAGGTACAAGAGAGCCAGCAAGAAAACTCTACAATACAAGAAACGAGTTAGAAGGTACAAGAGAGCCACCAAGAAAACTATACAATACAAGAAACCAGTTGGAAGGGTACAAGAGAGCCACCAAGAAAACTATACAATACAAGAAGCCAGTTGAAAGGTAAAAGAGAGCCACTAAGAAAACTCTACAATACAAGAAACCACCTGGAAGGTACAAGACAGCCACCAAGAAAACATCTTCCGGTAAAATAAAATAAACAAAACTATCAAAAAACAACACCAAGAAAACAACACCAAGAAAACAACACCAAGAAAACAACACCAAGAAAACATCACCAAGAAAACAACTGCCGCCAAAACCTGAGCAGGAGCGTAATAGTGGCGGGTTAGAATGGGACTGCGGAAGTGACGTAATGATGCCTGTATGAGCAAAGTGCTAATCTAGGGCCAGGTACATGCTTTATCGCTTAACAGATTTGACGGAACTGACACAAATTGGAAATTGATTGGCGACGGAAATTAAGGAGAAATGGAATTCCTGGTTTTCTATCCTGGTAGATGTAAGTTTGGTGTATAGTAGAATTGTTATTTCTGGTTTATATAATAATCACATACTGCCTCTATTCACCGTTATCTCGATATACAGGAGAGAGGAATAAAGGCCACTAGCCCCTGCACCTGCCACGTGTTGTGCAACTAAGTTTTTATATCCACCCTGGTTGGGTTGTTTTTTTCAAAGTTACGTTCTTCCCGAAGTTTTGAATTCATGTCTTCGTGTACAAACACCGACATTCAACCCGCTCGGCCAGCGGATTTTTCTTTATTTAATACTTGGAAAACGGGGAATACTGGTATTGAGATATGCATGCCTGCTGCCATGCAGCTGAAGACTATCCGCAGTAAGTTTGTTTTTGGATGGGGTAGACGGTGGGTGGGGACGCAATGTTTACTTTATGCGGGTTATTAGGCCTGGAGAAAATGAGGTTGCGTACTGGTTTAGAATTTCATTAGTTTTATCATTTTGAGGAGAAAACATTTAACAGCCTGGTCATTATCTATTTCCAGCTGTTAAGGGTTCTTATACATGCACAGAGTGCACATGGGCTCTCCTAAGGGTTATTATACATGCACAGTGTGCACATGGGATCTCCTAAGGGTTCTTATACATGTACAGTGTGCACATGGGATCTCCTAAGGGTTCTTATACATACATGGTGTGCACATGGGATCTCCTAAAGGTTCTTATATATGCACAGAGTACACATGGGATCTCCTAAAGGTTCTTATACATGCACAGTGTGCACATGGGATCTCCTAAGGGTTCTTATATATACACGGTGTGCACATGGGATCTCCTTGTTATTTCGTCAATCTTTAATATCATAAGGTTCCCCATTTCTTCTTTAAAACCAGGGAAGAAAGAAACTTGTGGGATTGGATATTACACAGTTTCACGTGTCCGTCTCTTAACAAGCAAACTCCTTCACGGTCCAGCTATAGTGACCACTTATGTATATAATAATCGTAATAAGAGAGCTGAAATACCAACACAGAATACTTGCAGTAACAAGAATGGATAGAATCAGAAACGAAGATATTAGGAAACAAGTAGGTACAACACCAGTGATAGACCACATCTAGAGACAGCAAACCAAATGGTTAGGCCACGTGACACGCCGAACACCGGATAGTATCCCTCAGAAAGCTTTGATATACAGTTACCATGGATACAAAGCCAAGGGCTGACCACAAAAAAGATTGACAGCAGAAATAGCAGAAGCAGTAAAGCTACCCGTGTACGAAGCCCATGCTAGGTATAGGTCAAGAAACTCTTCATAACCTGACGCTGAAAGGCACGAGCACGACACAAACAAGCGAAAGGAAAGAGAATAATAATAGCAGTTTTAATAATAATATTGACTGTTGTATTGCACACGGAAAGTTTCATCACCTTCACCAAATAGCATGTTCTTTGTAGAACTTCGCTCTTATCACACCCCGCCGATATGAACGTCGATGTGCAGCCAATCTACCCTCCTGCTCCATGTTCATGTTTAGAGTTTCAAGTTTATAATCAGTTACTTAAATTTAGTTTGGTTTGTTTGGGGGTCTTTTGTCTGTTAGATATGTATGTGTTGAAAGTGTGTCTACTTAGAGCGGGGAAGAAGTAGTTAAGTGTGTCTACTTAGAGCGGGGAAGAAGTAGTTAAGTGTGTCTACTTAGAGCGGGGAAGAAGTAGTAAAGTGTGTCTACTTAGAGCGGGGAAGAAGTAGTAAAGTGTGTCTACTTAGAGCGGGGAAGAAGTAGTTAAGTGTGTCTACTTAGAGCGGGGAAGAAGTAGTTAAGTCTGTCTACTTAGAGCGGGGAAGAAGTAGTTAAGTATGTCTACTTAGAGCGGGGAAGAAGTAGTTAAGTCTGTCTACTTAGAGCGGGGAAGAAGTAGTTTCGTGTGTCTACTTAGAGCGGGGAAGAAGTAGTTAAGTGTGTCTACTTAGAGCGGGGAAGAAGTAGTTAAGTGTGTCTACTTAGAGCGGGGAAGAAGTAGATAAGTGTGTCTACTTAGAGCGGGGAAGAAGTAGTTAAGTGTGTCTACTTAGAGCGAGAAGAAGTAGTTAAGTGGTAGGAGAGACACAAACACACGTCATGGTGATGTGAAACAGGCTGATCAATGCCCAACCTCACTTCCAGCCGGCCTTTCCGAAAACAGGCTGTGTTGTAGCAGTTTAGTCAACAAGGTGGGAGTCGACACTGTGATCCTCATATGTGATCTGACATAGCAGTTCTTGCATATTGCACTATAGACAAGAGGACCCCGTGCTATTCTTTCTCAAGTAGGCGTCGGGATGTAGGAAGAGCCGATGTAAACTGCTGCGCTAGGATCGTCGTCAAGATTGAACTCCAGGACGAGTAGCTTCCAACAACAACAACATAGTAATAGAGCCCTTGCTTCTTACTGCAAATCTACTGAGTTTTTTTCCGGTCCTCGAAACGCTCCAGTCCCTACCACTGCATAATGATATATGGCGTACTCTTAGCGAAGACTAGACTGCCCCACCTCAAATAAAGCTGAAGCATAGTACTATAAAGCTTCTAACACTCAATCCCCGACAACAGTGCATGCTATGAGACTACCTTCAGCTTACATCAAGAGGACACTGAAAACACCCTTCTACACCTCCAAGCGGTGGTCCTGGATAACAGGCTGCAACAGAGCTGACTGGCTAAGAGAAGGGATCGAAGAGGGAATGCTAACCTGGTACTCAAAAAATGCTTGCTGAAGTCGGATGTGTTGGACCGAAAGATGCAAATATCGCAGTCCAACTGTAAACTTCGACATAACGCATTCCGTTCTCTGGACTACATTCTGTTAATTAGGCCCGTGTCAGGGTTTGGTAGCGGGAGATTGAGAACGAACAAAGCCAAAGTCAAGCGAAATAACAATCACTGTTCAAACATCCATGCCCAGGTACCTGGTCCTGCGACCTTGTCTTAATACAGTAAGTTAACCTGCCAATAATCCATCGTAGCTTGACAACCCAGGAAAGCGCCAGAGATCCTCAATAATAACGATCCAATGGCTACCATCCCACTGCAGTGTCACTGGAAACGAAACAGCTCACGCTCTAGCGAAAGATGGCAGCAAAGGGGCACAGTTTAATCATCGAGTACCTTACAGTGCAGAGAGATTAAGAACATCATCAGAAATCAGTATATCAGTATATCAGTATATCAGTATATACACCAATGGAGAGAAGACAGAAACATAAGCAGTACACCAGACCCAATTCACCAACTCAAAAGAAACAAACAAGTTACCTTATTTCGCATGAGAACTGCAAACTCCAGACTACTAGAACATATATACAGACTAAAGATCTCACACACCGATCTCACTACAGGAATGCCCACTCTATAGGGAAATTTTTTATTTTTTTTCGTTCGCCTTATTTATCTATTCCCCAAGGCGTGTGTGCGTTACACTGTGGTTTTTATTTTGCGCCTGTCGGCCCAGTGCATCCGACTTCAGCATGCATTTTGTGTAAGGGCTGCTTCCTCCTGCATTTTCTAAGGGTTTGCTTCCCCGGGGTAACGGCCGGTGCTGTGATGGGGATCGAACCCAGCACCTTCTGGTTGTGAGCAGTGCCACTTAACCACTAGGCCACGCCGTCCCCCTATAGGGAAATGAGATACCAGACCTGGCTTAGAGGGTGCGGAGCTGAGGCAATCGTGGCTCCGGCCTGGTCAAGACTAGACTTCATCATGGCGGTCGTATGCAGATATACCATGACCAAAGGCCCTGAATAGAAAGAGAAATAACCCATGTAGCGCAGTGCTTTCCAAACTTGTCACTGTGACGAACCGGCAGGAATGTAGCCATTGCAGCTGTGACCTGTGCAGTGCTTTCCAAACTTGTCACTGTGACGAACCGGCAGGAATGTAGCCATTGCAGCTGTGACCTGTGCAGTGCTTTCCAAACTTGTCACTGTGACGAACCGGCAGGAATGTAGCCATTGCAGCTGTGGCATGTGCAGTGCTTTCCAAACTTGTCACTGTGACGAACCGGTAGGAATGTAGCCATTGCAGCTGTGACCTGTGCAGTGCTTTCCAACTTTGTCACTGTGACGAAACGGCAGGAATGTAGCCATTGCAGCTGTGACCTGTACCCAATTTGCTGATTACTGTTTTCGTTCTATCATATTACATTTGCATCTTAATCTTAGTCTTAGTCATAGTCATAGTCTTAGTTTTAGTCTTATTCGTAGTCATAGTTTTAGTCTTAGTCTTAGTCTTAGTCATAGTCTTAGTCTTAATCTTAGTCTTAGTCTCAGTCATAGTCATAGTCTTAGTCTTAGTTTTAGTTTTAGTTGTAGTCATAGTCTTAGTCTTACTTTTAGTTTTAGTCTTAGTCTTAGTCTTAGTCTTAGTCTTAGTCTTAGTTTTAGTTTTAGTCTTAGTCTTAGTTTTAGTTTTAGTTTTAGTTTTAGTCTTAGTCTTAGTTTTAGTTTTAGTTTTAGTTTTAGTCTTAGTTTTAGTTTTAGTCTTAGTCTTAGTCTTAGTCATAGTTTTAGTCGACTTGTGCTTCTACAGGGGTGGATGCCCATGTGCAGGTCTCAGTTCTGGTGTGAGTTAGAAGTAGCCGGGGGAGAATTTCCTGCTTAGCGGGCTAGGCTCGAGGAGCTTATTACTCCAATATGTTGGGACAAGTGCTGCGGAGGGGGAAGGGGGAGGGCTTAAACAATTCGCGAGTTTATCTTAATAGACTCAAACACTAAAGCAAAGTAGACACGCGGCCTGTTAGACGCCATCTATGCTGCTCTTAACAAACCACCTAACCATGGCCGGTGTTTTGCTATGTTACAGTTAGTCGCCTCTTACGACATGCTTTTTTGTGAGGCAGTGGTGCTATTCTTGTCCTTGTCATACACAAAGACCCAGATGATCCACTCGGGCCTACATTGGTATTGAAATGTTTATCATTTATAATATCGAATGTTTTGTTCATATTTATTTGAAAATATCTGCTGGATATCATGTTTGACCGAGAAATAGCGTTATTGAGCATCGTTCGAAGTCGAAACCCATGGGAAAAATGGTCTAAATGTTTTGTTCAGTTTCATGATATCCTTTTCGGATCGGCAATTGAGGGCCCGCGGGATGGCACTAGTCCACGTGCCACCATTTTGGGAAACATTGGTACAGAACATATTCGTTTATAAAATAAGGACATATTTTTTTGGCGTACCCTCCTGCGTCGTCCAAGACGCCCGCCTGGCTTTCATGTTTCTCGCTACGCCACTGGACGCAACGCTCGGCATTGTCTGTTATTGAGAGCATGTCCTGCTGTTTTAATTTCTTGTCAGCATGAGAGCACGCGTGTCCTACTTCAGAGTAGCGTATTGAAAAGATCAAACTATTGAAATGAGATTAGTAGAGACTAACTGTATAGCGTATCAACACATAAAATGTAACGTCCCTTTATGTAAATTATAAAATACACGGTCTTTCTCTTCTAATTCACGTAAGGATGAATGTTCGCGTTACAATTAATTCACGGCTTGTGAATGTCTATGATTAGGCCATGTTATTCCGAGCTAAAGAAACTCTTCTAATCACGCGCACTTAAGTTAGTGAATTAATTTCACGCGCCTGATTTGCATAACGAGACCGCGTGACATGCGCCAGAAAATGTCGCGTGAAGCGCCAAATCTGACCTGAAACTTGACCATGTTTATATTTTCGTCTCTGAGCTCTTCAGGACACAAAAGGACAAACACAAAACGAAAGGTATGACAAAGAGGAAGCTTCATAATGCGTGCTTGCTGTGGGAATCGTATCACCAAAGCAAATTTGGTTTTGGAGAGCACAGAAGGTGGGGAAGTGGGGACACGGCTCGTGTTCTTGTGGCATTGACACGGGCACGTTCTGGCCAAACGCTAGCAAACCCCAAGCATCTGTCTCATTCAAAGTTCTTGAACCCGTCTCCGGCTTAATCGTTGTTATTGCAGTCGTGTGAACGTTCGTGTCTATTAGTTGTGGGCATTCATTGCAAAATGCTGAGAATCTCTTCTGCAACATCTTCCTACCATGATCGCGTAGGGTCTGGGTACGGCGTGGTAGAGCGCACGTTTTTCTCGTCGCAGAGACTGGTTCGATTCCTGTTATTGACACGCCGTTCTTTTTTATGTTAATCGGCTTCCCTTGGATATTAGCTTTCGTGGATTCTGGATAATAGGGATAGGTGTCCCGTGGCTTTCCTTCCCATCCTGGGCATAATTTAAAAAATGGGCCTTCTTCGTTCGAGACCACACGGAGAAACGTGATGCATTCGACAGTGGACAATATCGACTGCTGAGTTAAACAATTATGAGTAATCAGATATACATTCTGACGATACCACAAAACGTCTCACTCAGTCGACTCAGCTATACACAATGGCTACTTGGCTTACTGCAAGGAACGAAAGGCGGCGAGGAAGGGAACTGTCAATCCCACATCATAAAATAGATGTGGCCTAATACAAAGTTTCCAACACTTCACCTTGGACAGCCTTTTTTGTGCAACGAAACTTTTTAAACAAATATTGTTGATGTAAACGAGCGAAATGAAATGTCCATGAACAGTCGTTGGGTCTTCGGGTCAGATAAAATGATAAAAGAATGCATTAGAAATACGGTGAGAAATACCCTTGTCAATCAATAAAAAAACCACTCCCTGTGAAGCATAGGGCAACAAATACCCGCAAAGCTTTCCTACAATGGGCTATATGAACCACTTCTGTTCCCGTTTGCCTTGGCCTTGGCATGCAGCTCTATCTTCTATATGAGCCCGGTCTGTTCACGTGTGCCTGCTGCCTTGGCATGCAGCTCTATCTTCTATTATTCTCATAGCAAACACATCGGGCTCAATCACTGCGTTTTTATACGCTTCAAGTTTACTCTGTTAAAAAGGGGTACCGGACTTAACTCTTTCCATTCCTGCCGGCACACACAGGTTAAACTGTTGGTTGTATTACAAAGGTTAAAATGTTGGCTGTACAACAAAGGTTAAACTGTTGGCTGTACTACAAAGGTTAAACTGTTGGCTGTACTATGAAGGTTAAACTGTTCACTGTACTACAAAGGGTAAACTGTTGGCTGTACTACAAAGGTTAAACTGTTGGTTGTACTACAAAGGTTAAACTGGTGGCTGTACTACAAAGATTACACTGTTGGTTGTACTACAAAGATGAAACTGTTGGCTGTACTACAAAGGTTAAACTTCCGATAGGACAGTGTTAAACTGCTTGCTGAAACGGCTAAACTGCTGACACGTCTGATAGGACACTTGTAAACTGATTACTGAACTAGAAATATTAAACTGCTGCCAGGACTAGAAAAGGTTAAACTGCTGACTACAAAGGTTAGACTTCTGACAGGACTAGAAAGGGTTAAACTTCTGAGAGGACTAGAAAGGGTTAAACTTCTGGGAGGACTAGAAAGGGTTAAACTTCTTAGAGGACTGGAAAGGGTTAGACTTCTTAAAGGACTAGAAAGGGTTAAACTTCTGAGGACTGGAAAGGGTTAAACTTTCTGAGAGGACTAGAAAGGTTTAAACTTCATAGAGGACGAAAGGGTTAAATTTCTGAGAGGACTGGAAAGGGTTAAACTTCTTAGATGACTGGAAAGGGTTAAACTTCTGAGAGGACTGGAAAGGGTTAAACTTCTTAGAGGACTGGAAATGGTTAAACTTCTTAGAGGACTGGAAAGGGTTAAACTTCTTAGAGGACTGGAAAGGGTTACATTTCTGAGAGGACTGGAAAGGGTTAAACTTCGTAGAGGACTGGAAAGGGTTAAACTTATGAGAGGACTGGAAAGGGTTAACGAAAACAAGACAACGAGACTGGATCTAGCCTTCTTGTCTCAATTTCACATCTGCAGATCATCACCGCTGGCTGCATTCCAGGAAGTCTGTAACATGGCTCTTATACTCGCTCTTGCAGAGGTGGTTCCTGTAGAAATTCCTTTTTTTAGTTTGCTAGACTCATGCGCAACCCTCCTTAGTTTTTTACTGTTTCTTTTTCGTCATTAGTTCCTACATAATCACAGCTACATTCCTCATAAACTTGGCCGTCCCCCTGAGGAATCGTGTCGTCATACCGTCTATCCATCAAATAATCGCATCAATTCACTTCACTATCCATCAAATAATCGCATCAATTCACTTCACTATCCATCAAATAATCGCATCAATTCACTTCACTATCCATCAAATAATCGCATCAATTCACTTCACTATCCATCAAATAATCGCATCAATTCACTTCACTATCCATCAAATAATCGCATCAATTCACTTCACTATCCATCAAATAATCGCATCAATTCACTTCACTATCCATCAAATAATCGCATCAATTCACTTCACTATCCATCAAATAATCGCATCAATTCACTTCACTATCCATCAAATAATCGCATCCATTTACTTCACTATCCATCAAATAATCGCATCCATTCACTTCACTATCAATCAAATAATCGCATCCATTCACTTCACTATCAATCAAATAATCGCATCCATTCACTTCACTATCAATCAAATAATCGCATCCATTCACTTCACTATCCATCAAATAATCGCATCCATTCACTTCACTATCAATCAAATAATCGCATCCATTCACTTCACTATCAATCAAATAATCGCATCCATTCACTTCACTATCAATCAAATAATCGCATCCATTCACTTCACTATCAATCAAATAATCGCATCAATTCACTTCACTATCAATCAAATAATCGCATCCATTCACTTCACTATCAATCAAATAATCGCATCAATTCACTTCACTTTCAATCAAATAATCGCATCCATTCACTTCACTATCAATCAAATAATCGCATTAATTCACTTCACTATCCATCAAATAATCGCATCCCTTTCCTTCATTATCCATCAAATAATCGCAACTATTCCCTTCATTATCCATCAAATAATCGCATCCATGTCCTTCATTATCCATCAAATAATCGCATCCATTTCTCCCTTTATAAACAAAAAAAAAGGAAGTTGAAACTAATGGCACAGAGACAGATAATTCTACGTGTATTTGTTGAATACTTCTACTCCGCGGGGAGCTGAAAGCCTTTGATTATTGATCGTTGAAATATACTAGCCTATAATTACCCACACACACACACAAACATACAAACAGAGGAGACACACACAAAAAACAGACCAGCAAATGTTGACATGCCCCGATTCTGAGTTCAACATATCCAGATCTGAATTCTTACTTGATCGTCCTCTTTTCAATTATCTTTGGCAAATTATCAGTCCAAGATATCTCTTCAAAACGTGAAAAGACTACAAGAAAGGGCATCGTTACGCGAACAATCCAAAGAATACTGCAGATATTAACTCAGCAGGGGAAGCCATGCTGGCCTTACTGTGGGTGAAAACATCTCCATAAAATATCACATTCGATTCATATTACAACCTTTACAAATTATCTCCCTGCATCTGATATGTATGGGAGAGAAAAGATGCCGTCCTTTCGCTATGACGACTCCATTATTTTGCTCGTTTCCTTTGGGAGTTATAATATTAATTATGAAATGATCAATAATGTACCAATGTCTCTGTCTCTTTACGGGAGGTCTGCTCGAGATTCTCTTAAGATAAAAATACACAAGCTATTTTTATCTGTGAGATTGCTGAAACTTTTTTATATTTCGAGAATGTATTGTTCTAATTCTGTTCTGTTAAGAATCGACATCACTGCACTCCAGGAAGACACGTACGTGTGCAATCACATAGTAGCAAATACCAGGGGGGGGGGGGGGGGGGATATTGATGGTATATGTAGTTCGATGGTTTTACACACTGCTGCTGTGTCCGCTCACGTGGCCCGCATTGCAGGAATCACGTCGGCTTTTACAATTTCGCAGTATGTTGGCCCATATGTTGGCCCATATGTTGGCTCATATGTTGGTCCATAACTGACCAAAACCTAATTCTGCATCCATGCAGCCTGGCTAAGGAATTAGGGATCGAATAGAGTGAAACTAAACCCGGTCCCAAAAATGCTGTGCTGAAATCGGGATGTGTCGAGGCGAAGGCGTAGGTATAGCAGCCATGATGTAGTAGTTATTGCTCATCACGAAGCTATGATGGTCACAACATCAGACGGTTTTGTCTGAATAATGTGATGTACGCTGGATTTAGATTATAGTGAGGGGGTTATGCGCTGGTCATCAATCTGACTCTTATCCCGAGCTACCTTGGATCAGTGGCAAGACTATTGGTCGAGACGACTGGAGGTAGCTCGGGATACACGCACTCTGGTCTCACCTCCCGTGAGACCAGGGGTCGCTTGAAACTTGCGGGGTTCGATCGCCCACCGTTTCCATTCATCACTGTGAGAGGCGAGAGACGACCTCTTGACTACAGCGACCCCTAATGACCGCCATGATGTAAACTATAACACCACGTCGTAACGTCCCTTTCTGGATGAACGCAGAAGAAGAAGAAGAAGAAGAAGAAGAAGAAGAAGAGGAAGACGAAGAAGAAGAGGAAGAGGAAGAAGAAGAAGGAGAAGAGGAAGAAGAAGAAGGAGAAGAAGAAGAAGAAGAAGAAGAAGAAGAAGAAGAAGAAGAAGAAGAAGAAGACGTATAATATTTATTGAATGGTTGATTCATTGATTGATTTTTTCATTAATTCATTGATCCATTGATTCATCTTATAAATCCAACAAATTCTCCCATAGCTTGATATATAATTGACGATAATGATATAAATGTCGGAGTCAGCCCATTGGAACAGAAACAAAACAAAACCCACGTCACAGCTAGAAGATCTTCACCAGAGACCAAGAACATCGAATCCCAACAACAATTAGCATAGACCTAACACCGAATACTACTTGGGCTGCAGCCATTAACCAGGAAGTGGCCAGGAATATGTGAGAATCATGGCCTGCCAGTTATGAACAAAGTAGACGAAATGTAAGTATTGAGATTACAAATAGTAACAGCCCTAAGATGGACTGAATAAAAATAAAAGGAAATTGCGACGGTCTAAAAAAATCAAACGGTGAAAATAGCATACTGATAGTTGATATAGTCCCACATCAAATACGGCCGTTGGCGATGAAGTATGGGTCTTAATTGTATGCAGTCTGGTCGATGTATCTTCTATATTAATTCCCCATTCCATACACATTTTTGTTGTTGTTGTATGTGTTGCTTGAAGCCACTCGTACTGACGTCATTGAGTTCTTCGCGACTTCTCTTGAGTGGTCGGTTACTGTTGTTCTCTTTACATCACGAGACGTACATGAGGACGTGGACCTGTGCTCTCGTGTTCTCCTGACTGTAGTGCAATGCGAAATAGGATGGTGACAATAGCGACGATCCCCGCTTCGTTGTCCAGAATGTTGTAACAGAGTTTTTTTCTGGGAGCTCAGCGTGAATTATAGGTTTGTATTGATTAGTATGTCTCACCTGACCCTGATTACTCTTCTCTCCCACCTTGATCAGTATGTCTCACCTGACCCTGATTACTCTTCTCTCCCACCTTGATCAGTATGTCTCACCTGACCCTGATTACTCTCCACTCCCACCTCCATCATTATTTCTCACCTGATCATGATTACTCTTCTCTCCAACCTTGATCAGTATGTCTCACCTGACCCTGATTACTCTCCACTCCCACCTCCATCATTATTTCTCACCTGATCATGATTACTCTTCTCTCCCATCTTGATCAGTATATTTCACCTGACCCTGATGTTAATCTTCACTCCCACCTTGATCAGTATATTTCACCTGACCCTGATTACTCTTCACTCCCACCTTGATCAATATATTTCACCTGACCCTGATTACTCTTCACTCCCACCTTGATCAGTATATTTCACCTGACTCTGATCTTACTCTTCACTCCCACCTTGATGAGTATTTCTCACCTGATCCTGATTACTCTTCTCTCCAACCTTGATCAGTATGTCTCACCTGACCCTGATTACTCTTCTCTCCAACCTTGATCGGTATATTTCACCTGACCCTGATTACTCTTCTCTCCAACCTTGATCAGTATGTCTCACCTGACCCTGATTACTCTTCTCTCCAACCTTGATCAGTATGTCTCACCTGACCCTGATTACTCTTCTCTCCAACCTTGATCAGTATATTTCACCTGACCCTGATGTTACTCTTCTCTCCCACCTTGATCAGTATATTTCACCTGACCCTGATGTTACTCTTCTCTCCCACCTTGATCAGTATATTTCACCTGACCCTGATCACTCTTCTCTCCCACCTTGATCGGTATATTTCACCAGACCCTGATGTCACTCTCTCTCCCACCCATCTTAGTAATGTGCAATAAACGAGTCTTTTTCTTCTTCAATGCAGGTTAGTGAATTTGAAACGGGTTTTTGGTTTGTTTTGTGCCTGTGCATATTAAATATTCGTCCGTTCTGTCGTTCAGCTACACAATCTCTCAATCATTGACGCAGTTGTAGTCTAGATATCGCCAGGACTCTATAACAGTATCGATATTAGCGGCCAACCAGTGAGCTATGATTCCCTGCCAGCCCTACATTAGACCACTCTGTCAGCCATGAGTAGCCCCCCATCGATTAATAAATTAGTCATTAATTTCCGACCAAGGGCCATAACCCAGAAAATAATTGGACGTCACCGTTGATGGAGAAAATGGCAGATGAGGTCATTTTTGCAATAGAAAAAAAAATAGGAAAAAGAAAGCTGCATGACAGGTAATT
This sequence comes from Ariolimax columbianus, assembly GCA_036924085.1. NCBI lineage: Eukaryota > Metazoa > Mollusca > Gastropoda > Stylommatophora > Arionidae > Ariolimax > Ariolimax columbianus. The sequence goes on along the minus strand of JAVGWX010000019.1, from coordinate 9,968,036 downwards.
TTGGGTAGGTATATAAAAGAGATGAAAGTCAACCCATCACATGAGTCACGTGACAGCGAGTTCGATGTCTTAATGGGCATGTCAATTTAAGCTCTATGGGCCAAAATGGAACATGACACAAACTCAATGACCCATGAAGCATGGCACAAACTCAATGACCCAGGTACCCATGAAACATGACACAAACTCAATGACCCATGGAACATGACACAAACTCAATGACCTAAGGACGCATTGAACATGATATTAACTCAATGACCCACGGACCCAAAAAACATGATACAAACTCAATGACCCAGGGATCCGTGAAACATGACACAAACTCAATGACCCAAGGACCCATGAAACATGACACAAACTCAATGATCCAGGGACCCATGAAACATGACACAAACTCAATGACCCAGGGACCCATGAAACATGACACAAACTCAATGATCCAGGGACCCATGAAACATGACACAAACTCAATGACCCAGGCACCCATGAAACATGACACAAACTCAATGACCCAGGGACCCATGAAACATGACACAAACTCAATGACCCAGGGACCCATGAAACATGACACAAACTCAATGACCCAGGGACCCATGAAACATGACACAAACTCAATGACCCAGGGACCCATGAAATATAACACAAACTCAATGATCCAGGAACCCATGAAACATTACACAAAGTCAATGACCCAGGGACCCATGAAACATGAAACAAACTCAATGACCCAGGGACCCATGAAACATGACACAAACTCAATGACCCAGGGACCCATGAAACATGACACAAACTCAATGATCCAGGGACCCATGAAACATGACACAAACTCAATGACCCAGGGACCCCCTCGAACTAGTTAGATGCTACAATGACCGCAACACGAAATATGACGCAATACCCGCACGAGGAATAAATCGCTCTTATCAAATTCACTGGTGAAGGACGCGTTCACTTGCTCGCTCCCCCACAAGAGGGCAAGCTCTTTGATCGATATGACCGCATCAGGACAAGGTCATTTGTACATTGCTCCCAAGACGTCGTCGTGTTGCCCAAATGAGCGCACAAATATAAGTATAAAATACCACACAAGGACACCCTCAACACCACACGTAGACTAGCTACTTGACCCAATGACCCCACACTGACACCCTCAACGCTTCAAGGATCACACGTAGACTAGCTACATGACCCAATGAGCCCACACTGACACACTCAATGCTTCAAGGATCACACGTAGACTAGCTACAAGACTCACCCAACCCTGACACCCTCAACGCTTCAAGGATCACACACGGACTAGCTACATGACTCAATGAGCCCACACTGACACCCTCAACGCTTCAAGGATCACACGTAGACTAGCTACATGACTCAATGACCCCACACTGACACCCTCAACGCTTCAAGGATCACACGTAGACTAGCTACATGACTCAATGACCCCACACTGACACACTCAATGCTTCAAGGATCACACGTAGACTAGCTACATGACTCAATGAGCCCACACTGACACCCTCAACGCTTCAAGGATCACACGTAGACTAGCTACATGACCCAATGACCACACATGGATATGCTCAACGCCTCAGGTATTACACGTAGACTAGCTACATGACCCAATGAGCCCACACTGACACCCTCGACGCATCAAGGATCACACGTAGACTAGCTACATGACTCAATGACCCCACACTGACACCCTCAACGCTTCAAGGATCATACGTAGACTAGCTACATGACCCAATGACCTGGCAATCTTACCTTAGCGTTGACAAACCTGTTCCTTCTACAATTTTGTCTAATGATAACTTAAACAAAATACTTTCTACAGTTTGGCAACAATTTTTCCATGTGAAAAGCAATTTTTTTCCAATTTTCCAACGGATCTACATTTGTTTTCATATCCCATTTCAATCTGTCTATTATGTGCAAGCAGTCTACCTTTTTCATTGTTATTTGATGTTGTACTCCGTGTTTCAGAGCAATAAAATAAACTGGACAATTTGAATATTGTTTTAAATTGTTGTGCTAGGCTTAATTTCTTTTTGATTTCCGTGAGATGGGTTTACAATTCTTAATACTCTCAAGGCATGCCTATTACAAAACTTCTGGAAGTAAAAACACAAGCTCTTGTAAGCCTCACGGCTTGACTGGTCCCACTTAGGCCGTAAGACCAGAAGGATCTGGATCGATTAATTCCTAAAGACAAAAGGGGCTAATTCCTCTATCTAGGACAAGGCTTGTAACCTTGTTTTTTTTGTTTTTTTGCTTAGATGTTTGCCTCACTAGTTTCTACTGGCGGAGGCGCGCCATTTTCCACCCCAGACCGTAGTCCATTGGGCGATATCAGGACGCATAAACCAGTGCTTGGATGCATGTGTGCATCTGTATGTACCTATGCTAGGTTTGTGCGCCCTCAGAAGCTAGCCCAACCAAAGTGCTATGGAAGGGCTTTACCACGAGGGCGCGTGTGAAAGTTTGTGAAAGGGTGTGACTGTAGGACAGAGTCAAATGAAACAGAGTGAGGTAAGAGAAGAGAAAAGGTTGACGTTGTAACCTTGTTGTACTTGGTGCCCACTTTTATACCTTTCTTGAGGGTAAATTCTTATTACCGCCTACAAAAATTTAAATTGAAGAAAAGTTCGTGGTCGTCTACTGAGTCTGTATTCTTTGGATGTTTTAAATACATCACCGTTATCATCATATGGCATGTCATTTTCGCAAGGTCGCTCCCATCACAGCCTTTGTGAAAGAAACTCCATCTTTTGTCAAATCTTCAGCTTGCTCCAGAGTCGTCCTCAAGCATTCCTTGACATCTTTGTGCCAACACCTTCGTAGTCTTCCTCTCTTGTCTGGCACCATACCTACCCTCCATTACCGTTCTTTCAAAACCGTTGTGTCTTTTGATGTGGCCAAAGTATTTCAATTTTTTTGTTCATGATGGAATTTATGAACCAGTTTTTCTCTATGCCCAGCTCTTGTCTAATGTCTGCATATTTTTTTCTTTTTTTTTCTTTATTCCATGATATTCTGAGAATCTTTCTGTAACATTTCTACACGAAGGACTTCATTCTCTTCCTCTAGATTTTAGTAACTGTCCATGTTTCACAGCCTTTTACTGCCAATGGAAAAACACAGGTTCTTTTTCTTAATATTGTGAGAAGCCAGTGCTTTAGCCACTATTTTACTTAGATACAAACCAGCTGATGCTATCCAGGTAGGCTGCTGACAGCTCAGGCTGGTGAGTGTTAACTTGTAACAGAAAAGAGCTTGTTATAAGCGGCGGCCCAGAACGCTCAGGATAGCTCAGCCCAACTGTAAGATGTGGCACATAGTATCTCATACAAACAAAACAGAACGTACGAAGAGAAGAAAGAGAAAGATATAAAGATGTGGAAGAAAAAGAAGAAGTTGGAGGAGGAGAAAAAGGGGGATAAAGAAGAAAGAGGAGGAGGATAAGAAGAAGACGAAGTAGATGAGGGAGGAGAAGGAGAAGAAGACGAAGTAGATGAGGGAGGAGGAGGAGAAGAAGACGAAGTAGATGAGGGAGGAGAAGGAGAAGAAGACGAAGTAGATGAGGGAGGAGAAGGAGAAGAAGACGAAGTAGATGAGGGAGGAGAAGGAGAAGAAGACGAAGTAGATGAGGGAGGAGAAGGAGAAGAAGACGAAGTAGATGAGGGAGGAGAAGGAGAAGAAGACGAAGTAGATGAGGGAGGAGAAGGAGAAGAAGACGAAGTAGATGAGAGAGGAGAAGGAGAAGAAGACGAAGTAGATGAGGGAGGAGGATGAGAAGAAGACGAAGTAGATGAGGGAGGAGAAGGAGAAGAAGACGAAGTAGATGAGGGAGGAGAAGGAGAAGAAGACGAAGTAGATGAGGGAGGAGAAGGAGAAGAAGACGAAGTAGATGAGGGAGGAGAAGGAGAAGAAGACGAAGTAGATGAGGGAGGAGAAGGAGAAGAAGACGAAGTAGATGAGGGAGGAGAAGGAGAAGAAGACGAAGTAGATGAGGGAGGAGAAGGAGAAGAAGACGAAGTAGATGAGGGAGGAGAAGGAGAAGAAGACTATAGACGTGGCATGGTTTTCTTGACCACCTATCCACCACGGGGAACTGATAAGGTTCTGATTGGTGATTGTGATATATTTGCTAAGATAGATCTGATATCTAAACTGAAGAATCTTAAAATCTGTGGTTTCCATCCAACAGGTCTATCTGATGGCAGCTACCCCAAACCGATTGGACCAACTTGGATGTCCAGACCACAGAGCCAAGTGGACTTTGCTAACACGAAGGGAACGGCCATCTCCTGCACGGCGAATGGCAGCCCTGCGCCGGAACTAGATTGGGTGAGTAATGACGTCATTGTTCTACACCAACTATGAAACAAAGAAGAATGGAGGAGCCAGAGTCTAGAGCGAAGAATAGTGCCTCCACTGCAGTTGTATTTGTTGTTGTTGTGGTTGTTGATGATGTTGTTGCTGCCGAAGACGGATGTGTCGGACCGAAAGGTGCAAATATCGCAGTCAAGCTGTAAACTAGTGACACAACGCATTCCGTTCTCTGGACTACATCCTGCTACTTGCAAAGTGCTGTTCAAGGCTTGGTAGTGAGAGATTGAGAACGAACGCAGACGTAGAAGAAGAAGACGATGCTGTTGTTAGTTTTGTAGTTGTTGATGGTGATCTTGCTGTTGTGGTTGCTGATGTTGTTGTTGTTGTGTTTCTTGATGTTGTTGTTGTTGTTGTGTTTGTTGATGTTGTTGATGTTGTGGTTGTTGATGATGTTGTTGCTGTTGCTGTTGTTGATGCTGATGATGTTGTTGTTGTTGCTGTTGTGGTTGTTGATGTTGTTGATGTTGTGGTTGTTGGTGAGGTTGCTACTGTTGTGGTTGTTGGTGTTATTGCTGTTGTGGCTGTTGGTGCTGTTGCGGCTGTTGTATTTGTTGATGTGGTTGTTGCTGTTGTGGAGATTCTCTTGTATATTTTAGTCCTAGTCAAACCACTCGTACTGTCGAATTATATGCGTGGCAAACCACCCGTACTGTCGAACTATATGCGTGGCAAACCACCCGTACTGTCGAACTATATGCGTGGCAAACCACCCGTACTGTCGAACTATATGCGTGGCAAACCACCCGTACTGTCGAACTATATTCGTGGCAAACCACTCGTTCTGTCTAACTATATTCGTGGCAAACCACCCGCACTGTCTAACTATATTCGTGGCAAACCACCCGCACTGTCTAACTAAATTCGTGGCAAACCACCCGCACTGTCTAACTATATTCGTGGCAAACCACCCGTACTGTCTAACTATATTCGTGGCCAACCTTTCTTTGGATATGAATATAATTTAATGTCACAAGTTTACAAAAGAAATTGTAATGTTTTTGGCATACCCACGTTGCGCCAGTGTTGAAAAGATAAAAGCCTATGTAACCTTCCAAATGTTGAAAAATACTGCTAAAGAAGGTTGTGCATTGGAGCTAACAGCCTCATAATGTAAACCATTGCTTTGAAAAGGTCACTCAAAATGCTCGAATATAGGTTTCATGTAAAAGGGCTTGGCTTGGCTTGGCTTGGCTTGGCTTGGCTTGGCTTCGTTCATTCTCAATCTCCCACTACCAAACCTTGAAAGGGCTTAAGTAGCAGAATGTTGTCCAGAGAACGGAATTCGTTGTGTGTAGTTTACAGCTTGACTGCGATATTTGCACCTTTCGGTCCAACACATCCAACTTCAGCAAACATTTTTTTAGTACCGGGTTAGCATTCCCTCTTTGATCCCTTCTCCTTAGCCATTCTGCCCTGCTGCAGCCTGTTATCCAGGATCACCGCGTGGAGGTGTAGAAGGGTCTTGGCAGCTCTGGTTCGCTGGCCTTGACGCTAGCAGTTAGCTATGGGTCACTAACCACTGCGCTGCTCAGCATCTTGATCCCTGGTTCATGTGAAATGGTCAGCTGTAGTAGTGACTCTATGCTCAGATTGGAGCTTAACAAAGAATCATCATCATCATGCTGCGTTATCTTTGCACGTGTTTACCATGGGGAGCATAGAAAAACACCAATGTAAGCTTCCACGAATGTTGTAAACAGCAATTCAATATCAGTCGTGCAAGAAGCCAGCAACCTCGTGATGTGAAACAAATGACTACATTAACCGCCACTACAAGAACAGACAGGGCGAGATGTCGCAGGCAAACGCATGCATGGGTGACTCTCTGATGGAGGTTAGATAAGGCTTGATGCCCTTTGTCTGTCTGTCTGTCTGTGTGTCTTTCTGAATGTCTGTCTGTCTATCTGTCTGTACGACTGTGTCTGTCTCTCTCTATTACTTTTTCTTTCAATCTTTCTCTTTCTCTCTCTCTCTCTTTCTATTTCTTTCTCTTTCTCACTCTTTCTCTCGCTGTTTCTCTCATTTTCTCTCTTTTTCAATCCTTCTCTTTCCCCCTCTTTCTCCCTTTCTTTCTCTTCCTCTTTCACTCTTTCTTTTGCTCTTTCTCTCACTTTCACTCTTTTTTTCTCATTTCGCTTTCCAGCTTTATCTTTTTCTCTCACTTTCGCTCTTTTTTTCTCTCTTCTCTTTCCTACTATCTTTTTCTCTCTTTCTCTCACGTTCACTCTTTTTCTCTCTTTCTCTCTCTCTCTCTCTTTCTCTCTTGCTCTGTTTAACTCTGTATACCTCTCATTGTCTCTCCTTTTACTTGTTCTTTCTCTTTTTTTTCTTCCTTTCACGGTCCTCTTTCGCTCCTTCCCTCTTTATCTCTCCTTCTCATTTTGTCTCTCTTTCTCTTGCTCTGTTTCTCTACTCTTTTGCTCTCTCTCTCTCTCTTTACGGTCTTTCACTTTCTTGCTCTCTTTCTCTCTCCTTTTATCTATCTCATTCTCTTTCATTCCCCGCTTTATATCTCTCCCTTTCTCACTCTCTTGTTCTTTGAACATGTTTTCTCTTTCTCTCTCTTATATCTCCCTCTCTCTCTCTTTCTCTTTCCAACTCTTTTTCACGCTTTCTATTTCTCCCTCTCGCCATTATCTTTCTCTCCTGCTTTCTCTCTTCCTCTCTCACTTTTTCACTTTGTTTATCTCGTACGCTCTCTCTCTCTCTCTATCTTTCCTCTTTCTCTCTCTCTCTCTTTCTTTCTCTCACTTTTGCTCGCTATCTCTCTCTCTGTCTACATCTGTTTCTGTATCTATGTTTCTCTTTCTCTCTGCCTCTCTCTCTGCCTCTCTCTCCCTATTTCTTTCTCTCACTTTTTGCTCGCTGTCTCTCTCTGTCTACATCTTTTTCCGTATCTCTCTCTGTTTCTCTTTCTCTCTGCCTCTCTCTCTCTCTCTCTTCTCGCTC
>JAVGWX010000019.1:9949571-9960595 GCA_036924085.1 Ariolimax columbianus | reverse complement strand
CAACCATAAAAACAATGAAGATCTGTTATCAGAACTGAAAGCAGAACTAGGAAAACAACAGAGATCCAACAGATATACAGCTGACGCTCTAGAAAACGATTGCAGTATAAACGAACGACTACCATACAAATAGATCAACAACATCATCAATAAATCTAGGAGAGAAGATACTTCTCTTCCCCTCTCTCTCCTCTTACCTCACTCTGTTTCATTTGACTCTGTCCTACAGTCACACTCTTGCACAACTTTCACACGCGCCCTCGTGGTAAAGCCCTTCCATTGCACTTTGGTTGGGCTAGCTTCTGAGGGCGCACAAACCTAGCATAGGTACATACAGACGCACACATGCATCCAAGCACTGGTTTATGCGTCCTGATATCGCCCAATTGACTACGGTCTGGGGTGGAAAATGGCGCGCCTCCGCCAGTAGAAACTAGTGAGGCAAACATCTAAGCAAAAAAAAAAAAAAATCAATAAATCTTTATATGCACCAATGGAGAGAAGACAGAAACATATTCAAAAGAAACCAACAAACTGCCTTGTTTTGCCTGAGAACTGGTCACTACAGACTACCAGAACATCTAAACCGACTAAAGATCTCACACACCGATGAGCGCCCAAATAGAACAGGAGTCCATAATACTGAACACATTCTTCAGGAATGTCCACTCTATAGGGAAATAAGTTGTCAGACCTGACCAGGGGATGTAGAGCTGAGACAAAAACTGTGGGACAGCCGCTCTGACCTGGTAAAGACTGCAGACTGCATTATGGCGATTGACCTGCAGATATAACATGACCAAAGATATTGAACGCAAAGAAGAAGAATGTCAGCCACAAACTCTCCCCCCCCCCTCCTTCTCCCTCCCCCCACGTCACACGATATGTGACCATTCTTTAATATGTGCTTGGTGCTGTAGCCCATTATTTTCTATCACCAAATAACTCCCATCCATAAGAAAAATATTCGTTCTATGTAACACATTAATCGAGGCTTTCTCTCACCCTAGTACACCACCAAGACGTTGTTGATTGCATATCTTTATTCTGAAAGCATTTCAATCTAAGATTCAGGAACTACTCAAGTTGGCACGTGTACATTAACTAGAAAACCAATACATTTCTCAAACTTGTTGCCTGATCACCATTCCCTAAGGCTGAGTGTGGTGTACAGTGTGTTGCGTCTTACGGTCTAGTACATCCGATTTCAGCACGTATTTGTCAGTTAACGTCCAAAATGGAAACCAAACGTCGGTCTTTGTATAAAACGTCATTTAGTATATTTGTCAGTTTAATATGCCATAAAAATTAACAAACGTTAGTGCTATTAACACAGCAGACGCCAAATACGTTTGTCAGTCAATGTGCCAAAACAGAAACCAAATACGTTTGTCAGTCAATGTGCCAAAACAGAAGGCAAATACGTTTGTCAGTCAATGTGCCAAAACAGAAGCCAGATACGTTTGTCAGTCAATGTGCCAAAACAGAAACTAAATACGTTTGTCAGTCAGTGTGCCAAAACAGATGCCAAATACGTTTGTCAGTCAATGTGAAAAAACAGAAGCCAACTACGTTTGTCAGTCAATGTGCCAAAACAGAAGTCAAATACGTTTGTCAGTCAATGTGCCAAAACAGAAGTCAAATACGTTTGTCAGTCAGTGTGCCAAAACAGAAGTCCAATACGTTTGTCAGTCAATGTGCCTAAACAGAAGCCAAATACGTTTGTCAGTCAATGTGCCAAAACAGAAGTCAAATACGTTAGTCACTCAATGTGCCAAAACAGAAGCCAAACGTCAATCTTAACTATGCCATTTAAAACTGTCAGTGGACGTCACGGTAGCGAGGTTAAAAACAATTCACACACTATGACGATACACGCTAAACAAAGGCACAACAAATCCAGGGTCCCCGGTACACACTATCACGATACACGCTAAAGAAAGGCACAACAAATCCAGGCCCCCGGTACACACTATCACGATACACGCTAAACAAAGGCACAACCAATCCAGGGCCCCCGGTACACACTATCACGATACACGCTAAACAAAGGCACAACATATTCAAGGCCCCCGGTACACACTATCACGATACACGCTAAACAAAGGCACAACAAATCCAGGGCCCCTGGTACACATTATCATGATACACGCTAAACAAAGGCACAACAAATCCAGGGCCCCCGGTATACACTATCACGATACACGCTAAACAAAGGCACAATAAATCCAGGGGCCCCGGTACACACTATCACGATACACGCTAAACAAAGGCACATCAAATCCAGGGCCCCAGGTACACACTATCACGATACACGCTAAACAAAGGCACAACAAATCCAGGCCCCCGGTACACACTATCACGATACACGCTAAACAAAGGCACAACAAATCCAGGGCCCCCGGTACACACTATCACGATACACGCTAAACAAAGACACAACAAATCTAAAGCCACCGGTACACACTATTACGATACACGCTAAACAAAGGCACAACATATTCAAGGCCCCCGGGACAAACTCTAACGAGACACGCTAAACAAAGGCACAACAAATCCAGGGCCCCTGGTACACATTATCATGATACACGCTAAACAAAGGCACAACAAATCCAGGGCCCCCGGTACACACTATCACGATACACGCTAAACAAAGGCACAACAAATCCAGGGCCCCCGGTATACACTATCACGATACACGCTAAACAAAGGCTCAACAAATCCAGGACCCCCGGTACACACTATCACGATACACGCTAAAACAAAGGCACAACAAATACAGTGCCCCCGGTACAGACTATCACGTTACACGCTAAACAAAGGCACAACAAATCCAGGGCGCCCGGTACACACTATCACGATACACGCTAAACAAAGGCACAACAAATCCAGGGCCCCCGGTACATACTATCACGATACACGCTAAACAAAGGCACAACAAATCTAGGGCGACCAGTACACACTATCACGATACACGCTAAACAAAGGCACAACAAATCCAGGGCGACCAGTACACACTATCACGATACACGCTAAACAAAGGCACAACAAATCCAGGGCCCCCGGTACACACTATCACGATACACGCTAAACAAAGGCACATCAAATCCAGGGCCCCAGGTACACACTATCACGATACACGCTAAACAAAGCCACAACATATCCAGGGCGCCCGGTACACACTATCACGATACACGCTAAACAAAGGCACAACAAATCCAGGGCCCCCGGTACACACTATCACGATACACGCTAAACAAAGGCACAATAAATCCAGGGCCCCCGGTACAGACTATCACGATACACGCTAAACAAAGGCACAACAAATCCAGGGCGCCCAGTACACACTATCACGATACACGCTAAACAAAGGCACAACATATCCAGAGAGCCCGGTACACACTATCACGATACACGCTAAACAAAGGCACAACAAATCCAGGGCGCCCAGTACACACTATCACGATACACGCTAAACAAAGGCACAACAAATCCAGGGCGCCCGGTACACACTATCACGTTACACGCTAAACAAAGGCACAACAAATCCAGGGTGCCCGGTCGCCATGCCGCCTAACATATCAGAACCCTTCTGGAATTTACTTGCACAATTCCCCCAGTCACGAATATCCCCCCTTTCATGTTCACAAAATAGAATATGTTCCTGTCCGTGCAATTTCCTCTCTTTCCATAGACCTTGAAGGTCATACTGTCTGCTTCATGTTGCGCCGTAGCTAAAGCATATTGTCAATAAGGAATAGTCGAAATATGTATTCATACGTACAAATAAACATAAATTTTCACATTTGTCATTTACATGTTCAAGAACAATTCCGTCCTATCCTCTGGCAAGTTACACAATCCTACGTGCAACTTTTTATCCAGCACATTGCCTGGCTTCTACATGTTTTACCTGGCGCCTAGATCCTAAACACAATTGTTACCCTATGCCCTAAACATATAAGTACAAATAAGTAATACATACAAGTATAAATCCCAAACTATTTATATGACGTGCAATAACTAAGTTAGTAGTGGAAAGTTTATGAATCGCAAGAGCGTTTCTTCAAATCCGGTTTAGTTTCTTGAAAATTGCACTTTGTTTTTTATTTACATCTAAAAACTTCCGTCGTTATTGACGGATTAAATACTAGTTTGATAATAATTTTGCTTAATTCTACGAGCCGTCAGAATATACGATGAAACCTCCGATAGGTTCGAAATATACAAGGGGGTCAAACATGGCTGCATTCTTTCACCATACCTGTTCAACATATATGCGGAAAACGTCATTAGCAATGTATAGGCTTCCAATTTCTACAGGCTTTGATCCTTTCACAATAGGAGGAAAGGAGATACCGGAAATACGATATGCCAACGACACAGTTTTGCTCTCGAACAGCGCCAAGGGCCTAGAACAAATAATGACATCAGTCCAGAAGCACAGCGAAGTCAAGAATCTCTACCTGAATACAAAAAAAACTAATATAACAACAACTGAAAAGACAAAACTCCAACCTAAAATCGAGATAGCTGGCAAAGGGATTGAAAATATTTCGCATTTTGAATATCTGAGATCAATATTGAACAACAATGGAGACAGTACAAAAGAAGTAAGAAGTCGACTGACTATGGTAATGCATAAGATAAGGAGTATACAGAACCTATGACATAATACAAACAAAGAACTAAAACTAAAGATTCTAAGAACATGCATTTTTCCTGTGGCAACCTATGGATGTGAAACATGGACGATTACAAACGCAATAAGATCGAAGGTCGGTGCTTTTGAAACGCAGTGCTACATAAGAGTCCTGAAAATTCCGTGGACAAAGAAAGAAACAAACAAATCCATCCGGCAAGACTTCCATGTGGAGGAGAATCGGTTCATAAATTACGTAATGACCAGAAAACTGAAGTTTTTGGGACACGACACAATAGACTGGAGAGAGTGGTTATGGAAGGCATTGGTCACTGGGAAGAGAGGTAGGGGTCGTCCGAGAAGACGATGGACCCAGGACATCAAGGAGACGCTGGATTTGACCTTGGAGCGGACCGGAAGACTGGCGAAAGATAGTTTCCTACAAACAGGCTGTCATGAGAGCGACGTTCTGCAAGAACATGCTACATGATGATGATGATGATGATGATGGATTAAAAAAGCAACCTTAATATATTTATTCGCAGAAAGTATACCATACGAAGGTTATTTTCTGAGTTCTCCTTGTACATTCAACACAACAATGCATTGTCAATTTAGACAGCAAAGCTGCACACATAATTGTTTCATTCATTACAAATATAAAATACAACCGATTAATTGTGAACTGGCATACAGGGCTCATTGGTCTCTCGCCACAACTGGCAGCCAGGACACTCTTAATGCATGGGCACACTGGACAGTTGCTCAATAGATCCGCGATTCTTACGGCCACGTTCTGAACTTATCTCAAACTGATTAATAATGAATTATCAGTGGGCATTGTTGAGTAGAGACCCCAGTGCATTGCTTTGTCCAGGGCCTACTGCACTGTCTAGGTGACCCTGCTGCCAACTAAGTATTTTAAAATATATTTCAATTTGAGCTTCTAATTAAAGTTGAGTTAGAGCAATCGCTTGTCTCGGCAAATGTATGGAGTTCAACTCCCATTACCGACACGCGCCAGTGGTCACAGTCGTTGTTGTTGTTGTTGAATGCCCACAATGAGTAGGTTACTCTTTTGTGCGCCCTAAAAAGAAGTTAAGTGGCGGGTTGTCGTGGCTTTCGTCATATCCCGAGCATGCTGATGAAGGTGGACCGGGGTCCTCCAGGCGGTTATGCTATGCTTCGCATCTTCTGCGTGTCGCATCTTCTACGTGTCGCCCACTACTACGGGGATCACCTAGAACCTCACCATGTTACCCAGACTGTTGTTCTCGATAACAGCCCGTTTCTAGGACGACCAACGAGGAGGTCAGGTGAGGGTCTTGGCCAGTATATTTCTCCTGACCCTGGCTAACATTGTCTGTTCAGTGAGTATTGCCTGACTAGACGTTAGCCTCATCGTCCCGACCAAGTCGTAAATTGGTACCTGACTTACAGTCAGGGGAGAAAGACAGGGAGGAAGAGAACTGTGCGTTCCTCTTACTTCAAACAAGTTGTGAAATCGATCAATAAAGAATGTACCACTTCATCTCTGACAGCAATATGATATCCCCTTTATTTGATCCAGATCCATCTCTCTTTCTCTCTCTCTCTCTCTCTTCTCTCTCTCTCTCTCTAGAAATAATCAGCGAATGTAAAGATACATGCAAGCACACTTTGAGAACCCCTGTGTTACCTGCCACGTGGTCATTATCTAAATCTGATATCAACTCACCCGTCAGGCCTGAGCGATGCCAATTCCCCGTTAAGCTAGCTTTGCCAACTAGAATCAATAAGTCGCAATGACAAAATCTTAACATCAGGGACTTATTTATTTTATTATGTTATTTTTATAACCTTATCGGGCTTTTAGCGCTGATCAATTTTGTGTTGTACTTTCATGTGTGAAATAACAAACTGATAGTCAAATGAATTTGTTGGTTACAGGAGAAAAAATATATTATTCCTGGAAATGATTCTTTCGCTTTAAAACGGTGAACTTGCATGTCGTCATATCATCATCATGAAGCATGTCCTTTGTAGAACGTCTCTCTCACAACAGCTGTTATGTAAGACTCTTCATCTCTAGCCAGAACTCCCGCTTCTCTTGCTGTCATCTTCATGACATCCGTGATGTCATGTGTCCATCTTCTCTACGGTCTGCCTCTGCCACACTTTTCAGGCACCATACCCTCCCGTATCGTTCTCTCCAGGCCGTTATGACGTTTGATGTGGCCAAAATATTTTAGCTTTCTGGACAAGATATTGTTTACTAATCTGTTTTCCTCGATATCCAGTTCTTGTAGGGTATCTGCATTTTTTCCTTTTCCCTATCCATGGTATTTTGAGCATCCTCCTGTTGCATTTTAGTTCTTTTTAATGAAATTTTTTTTTTTTTTTTTTGTTTTTTTGTTGTTGTTGTTGTTGGTCTTAGAGATGTCATGAGATGCTGACACAATGTATGCATGGAGAGATAAGCTTTCAGGTGGAGTCTGTGTGCGACAGAGACAAGAGATGAATGACTGTCCCTCTGAGAGAAAGTTCGGTCTAAATATTATAGTTGAAGCCTCTCCAACTCATGTCATGGCATACCCCACGATTCACACAAGGCACATGCCTTGTTAGTGTGGATTAGCTAGCTATCTGGATTTGAAAGAAAGGAGTATAAACAATGCTCAGTATATCGTCTTTCTCTTCGGCATTCATCTCAAAAAAGGTGATTGTGATATGTGATATTTACAGCCAGTCTACGATAACTGCACCATTGTGGCCCAACATATCCGATTGCAGCACAGCATTTATCGTACCGGGTTTGCCTTCCCTATTCGATCTTCAATCTCTTAGCCAGACTGCACGGTTGCAGACTGTTTCCAGTGCCGCCACTTGGAGACGGTATAGGGTCTTGGTCAGTTATGAGTCACTGACGCTGATATAAGGAGTCAGCTATGAGTCGCTGTCTGCTGTCAGGTCATTCACTGCTGCGGCTTAGACCCCTGAAATGATAGATGAGAAAACAAACTAGATGCCATGGCGTCGTCGCCTCTCTTGTACCGTAGGGATTTTATGTTGCTGATGTTGTTGTTGCTGTTGTTGGTGTTGTTGTTGATGTTGGTGTTGTTGATGTTGTTGTTGCTGTTGTTGGTGTTGTTGTTGATGTTGGTGTTGTTGATGTTGTTGTTGCTGTTGTTGGTGTTGTTGTTGATGCTGGTGTTGTTGTTGATGTTGGTGTTGTTGATGTTGGTGTTGTTGTTGGTGTTGTTGTTGTAGTTTTTGTTGTTGTTGTTGTTGATATTGGTGTTGTTGGATTTGTTGATGTTTTTGTTGTTGTTGATGTTGGTGCTGTTGATGTTGGTGTTGTTGTTTGTGTTGTTATCGTAGTTTTTGTTGTTGTTGTTGTTGTTGTTGATATTGGTGTTGTTGTTGTTGATGTTGTTGTTGTGGTTGATGTTGGTGTTGTTGATGGTGGTGTTGTTGTTGGTGTTGTTGTTGTAGTTTTTGTTCTTGTTGTTGTTACTGAAGGCCCGCGAGGAGTACCACTACTCGTTTGTGCTTCCTAAAAATGGCGTTACTTGGCGGGTTGTAGTACCTTTACTCACATCCCGAGCGTTCGGATGATTGTGACAGGGGTCGTCCAGATGGTTGTTCTCTGATTAGCTTCATCTGCGTGTCGCTCACTACTACGGGGATTACGTCGATCCTATCGTGACGATATGTTTTATTTTCTTGTTTTTGTGGCTAAACATTTCTATAGGATGGGGGTGGCCGGCCTTATCCCCAACTCAAGCCTACGACATGAGTTTCAGGTTACAGTGTCTCTACTCTCTGCACACCTTTCAGGCTCCGGTTTCACACCAGCGACAAAAAAAAAAAATAATTTGAACTAAATTATGTTCATGCTAGTGCAAGGTTGGACAAATTTGTTTAGGATCTAGGCTCCATGTGAAAAATCTAGGCTCCATGTGAAAAATCTAGGCTCCATGTGAAAAATCTAGGCTCCATGTGAAAAATCTAGGCTCCATGTGAAAAATCTAGGCTCCATGTGAAAAATCTAGGCTGCGTGTGAAGAATCTAGGGGTCAGACGTAGGCACTAGTGGAAAAGTCCCGGATAGGGATATGGCTTGGCTTCGCTCGTTCTCAATCTCCCACTACCAAACCCTGAAGAAGGCTTAAGTAACAGAATGTAGTCCAGAGAACGGAATGCGTTGTGTCGTAGTTTACAGCTTGACTGCGAAATTTGCACCTTTCGGTCCAACATATCCGACTTCAGCAACCATTTTTTTAGTACTGGGTTAGCATTCCCTCTTCGATCCCTTCTCCTTAGCCAGTCTGCCCTGCTGCAGCCTGTTATCCAGGATCACCCCGTGGAGGCGTAGAAGGGTCTTGGCAGCTCTGGTTCGCTGGCCCTGACGCTAGCAGTCAGCTAAGAGTCGCTGACCACTGCAGCTCATACGCAGCTCAGCATCTTGATCTCGGGTAGGGATATGTAACAGTGTTATGGATGAATTGTTCTTGAGAACATGGTTCCTAAATGTTTAAATTTAAGTTAAGTTTCAAAGTAATACTTTCATATTTTTGCTTCTCTTGATTTGTATTATATCTTCAATGCCGCCTGCCATGAAGTCATCAGTCTGACCTTGAAGTCGGCGGTAAAGATGAAATTACGCAGGGAAAATATGATATTGTGTGTCCCTTAAATCAGAAAACGCCACCCCTCTCTGCCAGCGACCGCTGCCTAGAGCTTCTCTGGTCGGAGATTGGTCCATTCTTATATGTTGTCCTTTCATCTCTTTTTGCGACGACCTCTTCGTTGTCTGCCTTGAACCTTTCCGCGCAGGATCGTATTTGCAAGACCGTTTGATCTCGATATGTAGCCCTACCAAGCGAGTTTCCGCCTTTTGACCGTTGCCAAGAGGTCTTCATTCTTTATTCTGTCTCGTATTTTCTCGTTTATAACTCGATCTTTCTATGTCACGTTTAGAAGTCTTCGGAAATACCTTATCTCCAAGGCCTGTATCCTCCGGTACAGGTGGTCAACTATAATTGTCAATGTCTCACAAGCATAGAGGAATAGTGACAGGACCAATGTACGCGTTAATCTGTTGTCTTTATTTACATTAAATATTCGTGTCGTTATAATCTTTCTCGTACTTCTTGTGCAGATCAAAGAAGATGGAACAGCTGTGGACAGTGTCTCTGACCTTCTAACAGTTCTGCCCAACAACACGTTATATTTCCATCCCTTCCAAGTTGCCAAATTTAGGGCCGATGTTCACAAGCGATCCTACAGATGCCTAGCAACCAACACAGCTGGTACAATCGTCAGCAACAACGTGACTGTGCGAGCTGGTAAGTACGATAACCCCTGATGATGTTGTTGTAGTTAATGGCAAGTTATCTCAACTTTTCTGACTATTTCTTGAAACTGCTTAGCCGATTCTCTTCTACCAAGGCCTTCTTAAAATCCTTCTTTGTCTTTAACTTATTTTAGTAATATTAGTTGCCCATCACAAGCGAAAAAGGCACATTATCATACTTGTACTGCTAGATGAGATGTGATTTCATATGAGTGTAAAGTCAAACCCCGGCACGGTAGACTCCGTGAAGTCAGCGGCGGGGGTCGTTGAGCGTTCTGTTCTGTTCTTCCGGGCTGTTCGCTTTCTCTGAGCCATCGGCGTTGGTGTTTCGATGGGTGCTGATGTTTCGATGGGTGGTGGTGTTTCGATGAGTGATGATGTTTCGATGGGGGTTGGTGTTACGATTGTCGATGTTGTTTCGATGGGTGATGGTGTTACGATGGGTGGTGGTGTTACGATGGGGGATGGTGTTACGATTGTCGATGTTGTTTCGATGGGTGATGGTGTTACGATGGATGGTGGTGTTACGATGGGGGATGGTGTTACGATTGTCGATGGTGTTTCGATGGGTGATGGTGTTGCGATGGGTGATGATGTTACGATCGCTGATGGTGTTACGATGGGTGATGGTGTTACGATGGGTGGTGGTGTTTCGGTGGGTGGTGGTGTTACGATGGGTGATGGTGTTACGATGGGTGATGATGTTAAGATCGAGGATGGTGTTATGATGGGTGATGATGTTTCAATGGATGATGATGTTTCGATGGGGGTTGAACTTTCGCTCCTTTATCTAAGCGCCGTGAGTGATGCTAGCGTTTCAGGTAGAACGGTCCTGTTAGAGCTTCATTGTGTTGTAACTTGCTTCTTAGTATAAAGATGGTAATTAGAAGATGGTGGGTATAAAGGTTATGATGGTCGTAGTGTTAGTGGTGGTAGTGACGGTGACGGTGGTGGTCGTGATGATAGTGGTAGTGATAGTGATGGTAGTGATGGTGGTGGTAGTCATGGTGGTGTTAGGGATGGTAGTGGTAGTGATAGTGATGGT